>VZSZ01010961.1:712811-731606 GCA_013398815.1 Ibidorhyncha struthersii | reverse complement strand
TCTCCCACTCTGGAGACATTCCAAACCCGCCTGGACGCTGTCCTGTGCAACCTGTTGTAGTTGACCCTGCTCTGGCGGGGGGGTTGGACTAGATGATCTCCAGAGGTCCCTTCCAACCCTGACTATTCTGTGAATCATTAATTTGTTGTAAAATCTAGGTCATGTATACGTTGTGCTTATCTGAGACCATTTAGAGTGTTTCTAGTTCCAGCCTGCTTGAACAGCTAAGGAGAACTTAAGGCCTTAATACCCTAGTGTTTTAATTTTCAGTTATTCCATGCTACTGGGAGAGTGGATGATCTGCAAAACAATATATGTACTCCAGTATTTGGTTATGGTTTACTGTTTTGTTTTTTTTTTTTTTTAAACCCTTTTTTTTTTTTATAACTCTGAGCATACAGTTAGAAAGCCAGTCTTGCATGTGTTCAGCAGGGTTTATGGTTGTGTTTGTGTTTTTAAAAAAGAAGTGCACTAAGAAAAATCTGTATTTCCTGCAGTTAATTAAGTTCTTACATCTCCAATCCTAGAAGACCGTTATCTTATACTCTCTTGTCTGCTGCTGAGGCCATGCATGCAGTAAAATACTCAGTGGTAAGAGATTAGTTAATCTAATTACTCTAAAGTAGAGGGTGCGAAAACAAAAGCATTAACACTAATTGTGTGTTAATTCATAGTCATCCTGGCTTTTATTTCCTTCCTGTTTTGGGCTTATATAAATGAAAATATGTCAGTCTCTAAATTTTTGCATGATTTCAGGTTATATGCAAAATGTGTTTATGAAGGGCAAGAAAAGAGGGCTGATGCAGTAACCACACTAGATGTATGTTTGAAGAATTAAGTCATCCTAACAGTAAATTCTACTCTAATGTGTTACTTGATACAAAAATGTATGTAGTCACACTGTTTTTTTTTTAGTAATTCTGCACCTTCTTTAGCCTGTAACAGAGACATCAGATCTGTGAGACTCCACTTTTGTTTTAAACTGACCCAGTTGAGACTTAGGTCCCTGGTTTTGGTTTTTTGTTTTTTTTTTTTGTGTGTGTGTGAAGTGAAAGCTGTGGTAATACTAATGTTTGCTCTTCCTGATTGAGTTTAGATCAATTATTGAACAGATGGATTGGAGGACTGTTCTGTAGTGACTGACTGGATGCACTCTCCTTTTATATTCTCGTGTGACATTTTGGCAATGGTGATTGATGAAAGTATTCAAGTAGTATTTAAAAAGAGGGAGGTGTTGACTGTGTGTGTGCATATATATATTTTAAGACTGCCTATGTATGTCTCAAACAATATGAAATAGCTCAGAGATTTGGTGCTCTACAGTTATGGGCTAGACGTATAGCCTGTATATGAAATGCAGGCTCTAGGAGCAGTAGAATTTCAGTTCTTACACATCTCTCAATTTGATCCTGAATAAATAGGTGGCTTAAACAAATGCTGTATTGATTGGACAACTATCAATGTGAGTTAGTATTGCTTGGTAATTTCATGGATATGAAGGATGGGTATGAAACCAAAGTCTGCCCAGGTATTTTACCTTGGTGAGAAGGGTGGGCCTAAAATTGACCAGAAATGGCAGAATTTGTTTCCCTCAACGGAGAAAGCTTTTGTTTTGCTGATTCACATGGAACGAGTACTGTTTTCTGTTGTGATTCTTTAATGTAAAAGGCATTTGAGATTACATTAGATGCTTCTAAATAATAAGGATTATATATACCTTTGAATGTGTCTTTCTATTATATATTTCACTGCAGTATTTTAATTATGGGAAAAGAATTTGCAAAAGCTGGACCTATTTGGACAGGAACTCATAATTACTAGTCCAAATAGTGTTAATCAGAAGTTATCTTCCCCTTGCTAAAGTTTATGATTAAAATACAGCATGTTGAAATAATCTGTGACCTAATCTGAACATCTGAATTCATTTTGTAGAATATGGCAAACAGCTGCATTTCAATTTGGAGCTAAAACAAATACAGTATATTGACCCATTGAAGATTACAGTAGGCTTTTCAGTTCCATGTTAGCTGTACTTATTGAAGAAAATTGATTTGAGAGTACTTCTGCTTTTGAATGATTTTTTTTTTTTATTTTATTTTAATGTCCGGAAGAAAGGAAATAGAACATAAGGACGATGGGACTTTGATGTGTAAAGAAGTTAATTATCTAAACCATCAAACAAAATGTGGGCTGTGGAAGTAATTATTGTAAAGGGTCTGATGAAGCCTGACAAGCTGTTGGTTTTTCATGTCAAGAAAATGCTGTACACCTGCTTGATTTGGAAGTTAAATCATTTGGTTGCAATAGGAAGACCAAGTTTTTAGTGAAGCAGTAGCTGATAAGCTTTCAGCTCTCAGATCTGAGATACTGATACACAGATGTACAGCCCTCCAAGTTTTTTAATTAAACTGTTCTTGTCCACTTGGAGGGCAGGAACCTTAAAAACTATTTACTCCGGAATAGGACATGCGTGAATCACAAATGTTACACTGTGAGGAGGCAACTATGGAATTATGTCCCATGTTTTTTGGGAGAATGTTTCATAAATTAGCAGAACTGAACCCCATGGATAAAGCAAAATATCTGCCCTAGATTAAAAAAAAAAAAAAATAGCCATATGCTTTAAATGACTTGGTTTGTTTTTGTTTTTTTTTTTTTCCAACTAAAAATCCAAACTTAAAAAAACCCTTAAGTCTTTGCATATTGTTCAGTTTTTAAACTTCAAGGCACATATTATTGATATGTTTCAGGATTTTTTTTCTACAGCTGTTTTAAAAAGTGTGAACTGAGGCATTCCCCTTGCTACTTTCTCTAGGGTCTGGGTAAAATACACAATTTACAATGTATTAATTTATATTTAGGGATATTGATACTGTGATATTGGAGAGATATGTATCTCTACTAAGATTAATTGTAATCAGTCCAAATCAAATAATGAATGGTAAAGCACATAAATTTCCAAGTCTTTGGGCTGTTCTGGGTACCACTGCAGCTTCTTTTTTTCTCCCTTCCATGTACTCTGTTACCTTCCTTCATGTTATAGATGTTTTCTACTCTTTTTTGTTTGTTTTTTAACTTGCTAATTTGACTGTTTAGATTATATGACTCTCTGGTAACTGCTGATTATGGCAGAATCCTGCCAACACTTAAGCCTGGTGTGTAACTACTCGGGATTAAAATCAGACTTTAGTGGGAGTAAATTTGTGATTAAAGTTACACATGTGCGTAAGTGCTTGCAGGATGGGAACTAAATTAGAATCTGTCTGAAGATGAACAGTAGTCTCTGAAAATCTACTTGAAAACATTAACCTGTAAACATAGCTAAATGCATGACCTTCTTACTGTTTTCCATCCTCATGCTGTTACATTGTTAGCCTTTCAAAACAGTAATTCTTTTGTTACTTTTTGAAAGTATATTCTGCTTTGTATTTAGAGTATTATGAGTTTTCTCAAACCAAAGCATAATATTTGTGATTGATTGCAATGCTTTTCATGGCATTTAATATAAATCTGGTCATGTACTTTTAGATTGTTTTTAAGAAAAGAAATCTATCTTAACTGTAAAATTTAAAAGTGGAGAAAGGTAGGACCTCTTTAGAGGTCTTACAGCAAAGCAGACTATATTAACATATGGTTTTCATTGTCATTACTACTAATAGTACAAGAAATGAGCAGTAAAAAACTGTTACTAGTGTGCAGCAAACTAGAAGAGGAAGAAATGTAGTGGGAATATATTCTGTTTATCAGACTTGCACAGTGTGTGCAGTTCTTTGCTAAAAATAATTATTGAAGGGAAATATTAAACTCCCTATTCTGTATTTATAGAGTTTTCTGTAATTAGATAAATTTTGATTTGTCTGTGTTTTAGTAAGTGAAGTTATTTTTGAAAATGAAATTATTTAAAGGCATTTTACTTGCCTTTTATTATAGAAGAAAATGCAGATGTGTTAATTCATAGAATAAGAGTAGAACTGTCCTGGGTTTGGTTTGGAGTTTTTAGTGAGAAGTTTGTATAGAAAAGCTGAAAAACATTTTGTATAAAGATAGTGCCTTTAGTCATGTAAGTATTATTATGATGTTCAGGTCCCACTCTTTGTAACGCATTTCTGTTTTGAAGACTGAAGTAATATGTTTATGTAAAGTGTCACAGAAAGCAAGTTTGTGATCTTGGTGCTCATCAAGTTTTATCTGGCTGCTTCTGAGATTCTGTTTTACGCCTCTTACTCTCAGTGGAGACAGTGGATGTGATTTACTAGTGCTTGGGATACCACAGGAATATGAACTGATGTTTTGGGTATCAAGATACTGGTGTCTAGGAATACCATGTATTCCAGAAAAACAGTGTTTTTATTTTAATACTTTTCCATTGGTGCTCCTAGGGTACCTCTAAATGGGTGGCTGAGGTGATATTTTTAAAAATAGCACACATTTCCAATACTTTGGTTGCAGTAAACATCAACTCCCTTATGCTTTCTACAGTGTCTCAGGCTCCTTTTTGCATGCAGAGTCTTTGCATTCAAGTCTACCCCAAAATCTTTTCTTCCCTTTTGAATATCTACTGTGAAGCATATGAATGCTCTCTTAAAATAAAATACAAGCATTTTAAATGCTGTTATTTCTTTATTTACTCAGATGAGCAGCACTGTGGCTAGCCCAATGTCAACGATTGCCTCTTCAAGTGGTGGAAGAAAATCGACAAGCTTTACGCCTGAATTGCAAAGTATGATGTAAGTAATCAGTCAAAATATCTGGTAATATCTACATTTCGTATGCATCTTTTAGTTGGTTTATTAGAATGTGTGTATAAGGGTGATAGGGAGGAAAGAGCAGGTATTAGTGATGGAGCTGTTAATATTTTACTTCTGATTTGTAAAACATTCAGAGGTGAGTTAGATGAATAAAAACCACATGCTATATTGAAAGGAGAGAAAGTCCTGCTGAGTAAAGAAATGCATTTTTAATATTACTTTAGAAGTCATTAGAGACCTGTATTTCTCAGTCCTTCATCAAAGAAACCTAAGCTTCCTATTGCTTATTTAAATAAATATTTCGTATTACCATCTTTCAGTGCTAATACAGAGAAGTAGACTGCAGAGATCTAATATTGCTGATGAAATTAAGATATGGAACTGTTGTGAATATCTGGGTTTTGGCAGATAGGAAGTAAAGTTGCTAAAAAGATAAGTTATTTGTTGCTGTAAATTAACAGTGGATTCTCAGAAACCCACCTCCAAGCTGTGATGTGATATATGATTTTGTAGTTTACAACTTCTAAAACTTTGAATGTTGTTTGAACAGGTGGATTTTGTCATTTTTAACCATACTTGTGTAATCAGAAGGATTCCTTCTGTAGAAGAAGCCTTTATCTTGGCTGGTAACCTACTACACTGGCCTGACTGCAAATCTCCATTTTGTAGAAAGCAACATACTCATCAAAAAGTTTCACCTGCCACTGTATAGCACTTTCTCCCCTTTCTACGTGTATCCAAGACGCTGTCCTGTCAGGATGGGGCCGGGGGCGAAGTAATGAGCTTGTGTCCTTGTGGATTAATTTTCCTGATTTATCAAACATTTAAAAGAATATTTCAACCTAGAGCTAAAAGGTATCTAACCTCTAAGGCTGCAGATAGCTTGGCTGTTGTGGCTCATGTCTAAATTGTACATTTTTTTTTTAAAAAGATATGATTATGAATGTTACTTATGGGTTGGGGAGAGGATGCACACTTTCCAATTGCTGAGGTCAACTGCACATAAAAGGGAGCTTTGCTTTATGAATTTTGCAAAAGTGTCTTAAAGGGTTTGTCCCTATGTTCATTTGTCAGTTGAACATGAAATGAAGCTAGTCCCAGAGTACTGAGACATAAATCCATGCTTTCGAAAGATAGTGGTAATCATTGGCTCTTTTCGCTAGTCTTGGCTCTGAAAGACTGTCCAGGATGGTGTTTAAGATAGGATGAGGTAAGGTAAGATGAACTTAACAGGGAATTCATTTTGGGCTACTGATCTTTGGCAAGATCATTGAAAACACTCAATATTTGAGAGCTTCTTTTTACAGTGTTGCTTCATGTTTTTTTAAATTAATTTTTAATCAGCTATATAAAAATCAAAGTAGTTGCCCCTTCTGACCCATAGATAGGTAACTATGTTTTAATGACAGGGAAATTTTATTTAGTAAAATTATGGATGCATCCTGACTGTTCCAATGATACTATCCTTTTGATCATTTTACTTTAGGTCATTAATTATTGAATATCTATTAATTTGTTGGCATGTGGCTTTAATATATTACCTTGTACGAGCTAAAATTTTTAGATAGTCTTATCTGAAATGTTCTGCTCTCCTCCTTCCCCTTTCCATTGTGTTAGAGCTGAAGATTCGGATGGGAAGAATGTTAAAGCTTTATTTTTATTTATATATTTATGAATATGTATAAATATATATAAGTATTTTTTTCTTCCAGTTGCCTTCCATAACCATAAAGAAATTCAATGTATTTCAAGCCTCTACGAATAATAATTATTTACCTGCATGAAAGCTATATTTTGTTTTTTAGCATACTGGAAATATTAACATTTTAGTATTGTTGTGTTACACAACACATTTGTGTTGTGCTCTTTGTTTTTACTTCTTTTGTACTTGTGAAGGAGTTAATTTAGGAGTAAAGAGGCATTTTAAGTCACTTTAGGCTATGTTAGAAGTGCCTTTTTCTTGTTTTGTTTTGGTCGATTATGGAGAAGACAATGCAAGTCCCCAGGCTTTCCCAGCTTTCTCACACTCAAGCTGTTCCTAACAGTCTCCTCTCGCTCCTCGCTGCTACCTTTAGGAGATACAGGATTTTCTGCAGATTAAATGATGGTGAGAAGAATGCTGTCTTGCTTGTTCTGTCATATGTTGTAGACACCTTCGCTGTCACGTAACACTTTATGATTTGAACTGCTATATGGGCAGTAGGTGTGAAAGGAACTACTTGCCTCCATTAAATTCTACAAAGAGTTCCCTGTCCAAACTTAGAAGATGCAAATTGTTTTCAGTTAAATGTGCTTAAGAGACTACTAGATTGTTGTAAAGTGTATCATGGGATATGTTCCACTAGAGTACTTTTCAGTGAAATGTAAATGAGATAATGAAGTGTTTCCTGTGCATCGACTCTTCTACAGTAGATGAGTACTTTGTTGCAAACCCAGTGGTTTGCTGTACTGAGTTCTTTTCAGATAGAAAAATATTAGTTCTCTCCCTCAAGAGACTTATGTTTAGTTATTGTTCACATCTATTATAGTCATCTACACTGGAAAAACGTAAGTGTTGTTCTTGGTGGAGAAAAGAGCTGTAACTGCATTTAAAAAACAAAAGAGCAGCCATGAAGTTTGGAGTGAAAGAAGCCCGTACATCTATTCGGATCAGTATCTGGGGAGCCTGCATTTTATTTAATTGTGGACTTCCTGATAAAGTATTTTGAAACTACCCTCCCCGCCAGTATACACATGATTCTGTCAGAATGTAGAAGTTATTGTTGGCCATATAAATGGAAGAAATAGACATTTTCCTTCTGCTTCGGAACTGGTGCAGTTATACTTTGAAAGCTATGCAAACAGTGCTGTGGAGTAACAGTTTTCACAGTTTCATTAAACTAGCAGGAACTGAAGAAATACCTTGAATGTAATGAGCACATTGAAAATTAATTTTTTATTGTTTGCTGGAAAAAAGGAGACTTTTGAAATGATAAAGTGCCAGAGATGAACCATGTGCAGAAAAAATGACGGCTGTTTCTTTTGGCCAGGACCGCAAAATGAAGTTACCACTTTAAAAGAACTTTCCAGGCTCTGACAGAAGCTGACATTTTTTTATAAACTACATAATTTAGGTAGTTACAGGTTCTCCCATTTAAACAATTTATAACAAATCCATGCTGGTATCTTAAGATCCTGGAAAATAGTAAAGGGTGGAGCATTACAGTGCAAAGAAGATAGCCTCTATTTTCTTTTCTTAAAGGAAGTTGTTATCTCTGCATAGTTTGTCATTAAGAAGTTGAGCAAGATCATCTATTTCCTATGGATTGTCATCCATATAGAGTAATATGAAGAGTAGCTTCAACTTGTCCTGCCTTTCTCAACAAAAAAAGTGTGCAGCAAGGAGATGAACCTGTGAGAAATGAGTCATATAGGGACATTGTGCATTTGGTAGTTTGTGCTGATATTGAAAAATGGGCTGTTGGATTGTAGGGACTTAAAAGGCAGAAGGAACGTATCTGTGATCTGGAAGTCTGTGGATAACAGTGCCTTGCAAAGGTGCTATCTTTGATTAGGTTATAATTTACAGCGCTTAAGTGTTGAGCCAGGGTTTGATTGCGCAGAATGCTTAAATTTATAGGTAGTGTTAAGCTTGTGAGTAATCCCATTTAAGGTGAGAAGGTTACTCATATGCTACATCTGTAACGTATGCTACACCTACTTTTGAACCACAGCATTAGGGAAAGAGCTGAATCCTTTTGTAGAACTGTGTTTTTATGATAAGCTCACAGATGTTTTTCTGATGTATTTGAGAAGGCAGGAAATGTATAGGAGTCCTGAAATGAAATCCCAAAACACTGCAGAAAAGCTGTCTTAAAATATGTGAAAGTTTTTCATAGTATACACATATATATGATTATTTATGAATAAAATGGTTTTCTATTTCCACTCATTAGAAATATTTAAAATATTTACTTGGATTTGAAGATTTTTTTTTTGTCAGAAAAAATCTGTTGTGTATTATGTCTAATGCTTACATAAATAATATTAAGTATAACTGGGATAGTACTTAATATGCTGATTACCATAAGAGGAATACAGATTTAATTAAAAGTACCAGACTGTCACAGACCACCCAAACGTGTCAGTTTACAGTCCACTACCTTTTACATGAAGATGTTTGGAGTTTAATTGTTAAGACCCTGGAATTATTTGATATTTATCTTATAATAATCTAAAAGAGCATAATGCTATGTAGATTTTGCTTTGATTTCCGCTCTCCCCCACCCCCAGCAGTAGGTGTTAGTAACTTAAAGTTTTCAGCAAGTCGCGTGCTTTTTGCTGAGGCTTGTTTTACAAAGCTCATCTACAGCTTTGTTTTACAAAGCATTTGGCTGATCTACAATCTGTTTCCAAACTAACAGCTAACCTTAGGTCAGTTGCACTTAAATTATAGTTCTGCTCAGTAGATTCACAACCATAATGATTTCACAGTAGCCATTAAAATTTGTAATTTAGTTGTGATCGAATATTTGGTAACATAAGCACTACTTACAGAGTGAATTCCTGGAAATTGTGACATTCTAAACACTTGTGTTGAACAATATGCAGATGAAGAGAGATTTTTTTTTTTTTCCCCTCAGTAAAATATCTTAATTNAGTGAAAACTCATATACAGAGGGATCAGAGACCATACTCAAGATGATTGGTTTAGGTTATCAACAGAATACTTTTAAAAATGGTATGAGTAGATTTTTCCGATGGCAAACATATGTTTAAAACTAATATGGATCAAACACTTCAATTTCCTACACTCTACAACTTGATCCTGCAGGTGACCCGGTGTTGAGCTTTGCATGTTTTAGTAACTTTGACAGCTAAATATTTGTAGGGTTGATGATAAGACTTTGAAAGATATTGTATAAAGTACTAGTTAATTAAACATCCATATCGAAGGGTGTGGCTTTTTTCTACTGCATTTTTTTGTGCCTCAATATGCAGCATCGTTGGTAACGGTAGGCTGTTTTACCACACTAGTGCAGTTCATGTGGTGTGCAGGGAAGTAGCTGTGAGGATGCAGTTGTAGGAAGAAAACCTTAAATATCTGCTTAAACCGGATGCTTTCCTGATATTAAATTTTTGTAAAAATACATAGTTCAAGTAAATGGATGGTCATATTTACCTTTCAGGCTTGTGGCAACATGAATAATCAACTTGATAATACATTACTTAAGATGAATCAAGAGGCTGAATTATATTGAGCCACAATACCCAGATTGCGTCTGGTAACATTCTGAATGAAGTGTATTAAAAGCTTCTTTTTTCCTCCTCTTTGTATGTAACTTGAATATATACAATGTAAATTAAACCTGGTGTCATAATTGGCTCTTAAGGTAGACTTTGTATCAAAAATCAAAATTTGATGTTGCAATGTTATAAAGCTAACTTCAATGATGATGGTAGTGGAGAAAACAATGTTTCTGTTGGTTTTATGAAAGACTTTCTGGTTATTCATGATATTTGCTGTAGCTAGTGTTAAAGTAAGAGTATCTGTTGATATAGTATCAAATTTAGTATTGCTGCTTATTGGTTGTTTATTTCCAGACAGTGAAAGTCTGTGCAGGTCTTAGTTCAAGTGCAGTTCTTATTTCAACCTTCTCCAGTTTGTAGCTTATACCTATCTCTCAAATACTGTGATGGTGTGTTAGTGTGCAGTAGAGATCTTAACAAAAACTTCATATTCCCTTTTTATTTGCAAATGTGTTATTTATAATCTAGTCTTTTTTTTTTTAACATGTAGCAAATTATAGGAGAGACTTTAAGAATTGCGGCTAGTTCTTAAACCTTTATTTCATTAAGAGTCCTTGGACATGTCTGCCCAACTCTTGAGATATTTACATGGTCCCTGTTACTAAAGTATTTGAATGCTTTCTCAGTATTCATAACTTTGCTCCTGTCCTTTAGTTCTCCATTTTTGTGTGTGTGTATGTGCATTTTATGTCATTTTTCATCTATATATCACAAGAATCGAGCAAGGAGAAACTAAGTGAAGGACTTCTGTTTTACTAACACAATGGCTGTTATGTTCTGTTGAATTAACATATTTCATTAAGATAAAGACTACAATGATCCATCACCAATCTACTGACAGTTCTACTTCTTCAGTGTCTTTCTCCAGCAAACAGTGGTAGAATAAGCAATTAGTATTGAGCACAGGTTTGTTGAATGTTGGACAAGAAGTTTGATAATAAGAACCCAAACCTGAAGTGTTCAGTTTGGGGAAGCGATGAAGAATCATTTCAGAGGTGCAATTCCTGTCTGAATATTTTTCAATGTCTAAAAACCATCAGAGAAGTTTTTCATGAATTTAATGAACTCTTCATCACATGAAGAAGTCAAGATACAGTCATGTTTTTTTATATATACATATGTATACATTTGGAGGTACATTTATAGCTATTAGGATAGTGAATGCTGTAGCTAACGAGCAACATCTTAAACATTTCTATGTAGAAGGGTATGGATATGCAAAAGATTTGAGTTAAGAGTAACTTGCATTTTGTTTTTTAAGTTTCTTTTTCAGATGCTTATAACTCTCTAAAGTAATTCTGGTGACAAAAGTTTTTCAGTAGTTTATGGCAAAAGGCAAATTTGAACAAGTTTTTTGTTTCAGTTCAGAGTTATCAAAGCACTGAAAAAACACTTGTACTTGCTTATGTTCTTTTTATAAATGCCTACTCCAGTAGCTGAAAAACAAAGTTAGAAATTTGTTTTGACTGACTTTGTGGATCTATGGTATTGCTGTTAGTGGAGAAGCTGCAGTGCTCTAAGGAAAACTCCATAGTTCTATCCTTGTCTTTGTTAATTTTCAGCTCACAAGCATCACAATTACAGGTAGTTATTCAGAAGCAATAGAGGATACAACGCTCACGTCTTCTCCCTATTCCCTCCCCCTACCTTTTTTTTTTTATTTTCTCTCTCACCATTTGTTAAAACAGATTAATAAAATGCAAAAACTAACATAAAATACCTTTAGAAATTTTTAAAGCTGATAACTAGTGACTGCCAGTTCTACTGGGGCATGGTGTGAGTTTCATTTGTACTCAACAATTGTGGGAAGTGAGTTAGGCTTTGCCTTTGTGTTGCTAGTGTTATTTCTTCTTACTAAGATTAACCTGGTATTTTTTATCTTTTGAATGCTACTGATTGTGCTACACAAATTACCCACAGGAAAGGGATAGAAAATATTGCGTGTGTATGTAGAGTGTAAGAAACTAAAGCAAATGGAAGACCTCCCTGTTGAGCTTAATATGTGTCTTCTGTTCTTATTATTTCCCTTTTTACTTTTGCATCAAAATACTCCTGGGAATATAACATGGAATGTTATGTAGAATAACATCTGTGTTGCTGACCATGAAGGCTCTCCACTGGATTACTCTTTCAGCAATAGTTTCTTATGCACTGGGGCTTCACTGGGTAATGGAGCCAACTTTCACGATCATTCCTATTATAATATTTTCAGTAATATTTGCCAGCTCAAACTGGCTAGTAGAGAGCAGTTCTAGACCTCTGGTCATGCATGGGGTGTCTTGGTTGAGCATACTTTTATTTTATAGTCACAGGCATTGCATGGTATGAATGTTTTTTTTTTTCTGATTTTACAATGTGATCTTATAGAATGTACTCTTTTTATTGTCTGTTGCGATCTTGTCAATCAAATGAATTATTTTTAGGGTTTAGTGTTCCTAGAACTCTCTTATACATATTTAGGATTTCTTATCCATTCTTGTATGATAATATCTTAAGAAATAACATTCTAAATTTTTCGATGTGAAATGAAATTCTCAAAAGTATGATCTCTGAACTAATCTTTTTCTCCCACTGATGTGTTTGGATAACCCCTGCTGACTTGAGCTGCATTACAATTTGTTCAGTACTGAATGCGCTGGAAGATCTCACTGATTTCTTCTAGTATGGGATGTTAAATTTATTTTCAAACACAGAAATGCAAATTATGTTTCATAATAACAGTGCTTATGTATGCTAAAATAGTGTTTTCTTATCACTTAGAAAGTTCAGGGAACTTGTTGCTCACTGCTGAAGAAATGCCCACCATATGTAACATTAAAGAAATGTTGTGATTCATACAGCTGTGCTTTGCCAGATTGGATTGTGCTTGTGTGTTTATCCACTTTTGAGTATCAGAATAATTGCAATCTAAGTACTTTGAGTCATTCAGTTTACATGCTAACTAAAAAAAAAAACCAACCTGAAACGCAATATGCATTTTGTGCTGTTTGCAAGATATAATTTACTGTTGGCGTATTTTACCTGAAGTCTTTTATTATATGGGTTAATAAGATAACTATTAAAAGACGTTTTGTCTGACAAGACTTTGGACAAGACCTACAAGTCATTCTTTTTAGCTGTTACGATCAGCCTGCCACTTGTTTTTTGATAAACATCTAATTTTGTTATCCTAGTCTTCAAAACGCAAATGTTTGGGTTTTTTTTAACATCTCTTTGTGATAATGGGGTTTGTTGCTGGCAAGTCCAGTTTGCAGTTGTTAAACCATGGCCTTGATTATTTTGTGGTTTGTTTGGAGTTTTTTTTTTTTTTCTATTATACCAAAATGTGTAAGCTTGCCTCTCCCTTGTGAGGCAGATACAAGCATAACTACCAAAGCTGCTATTCCCTTCATGCCAAGGTTCCTCATGAGATTTCCCCTCATGCCAGGTTCAGATCTTCCTTGGGAAGAAGAGAGTTTTTTAGAGTATTAGGTTTTATATGTCTTAGGTTTCTTGGAATGCAGAGCACATGCAGACCCTGATTCCACTTGAAACAAGTAAATGATTATGGTGACTAGGAAATTATGCTGAATAGACAGTCTAGATAATTGTTTTTAAAACGCTCCAACATTTATATAGCATGCAACACAATGACCATGTCCTTGAGTAATTTATTTTATCTTACTGTATGATGAGCTATGATAGTATTCACATAACCTTATTATGACTGTTACCTTCTGGCTTCAGTTGGTGGTATGCTTATCCCTCCTTGCTTTGAAGTTGATCAGTAAAATCATCTGACTATGGACTGTTCGTTTGGAATGATAGTGGAAGAAAACAGCAGTAATGGCCTGGCTGAGGGAGCACTCTGGTTAACCAAACTGTAATTTGGGACTGTAAAGAATTTCTCTATTCTGTCCCATACTTGTTTACCATAGTTGAACCCAGAATTGTGCTGAGATTGCATTGTTCAAAAATAACCAGTTTAGCCTACTGAGCTGAGATCCTTCTCTGCAAACATGCATAGAAGACTTCCACACCCTCCCTGCTTTTAATAGAGAGACAACAGAAGGGCAGGGGCAGCAGATGGGGTACTTTTTTATCTGATAGTGTGGGGCTTTTTTTGTCTACCTCTTTAAATACATCAGGCAAGACTGGTATGATATAGAAAACAGGAGCGGAACTAAGTTTTCCTTTTATAGGTAGGATGAAGTACAGGAAGGGCATTCATTAGAGACAGAACTTACTACAGCTCTTTCTGCTGCTGATGTGAGATTTTTAAGCTTTTAAAGGCAGAGTCTCTTCTGTGTACAGTGCTTAGCGCGCAAGATTTTGCTGAGGAGGCCTGATAGGGTTCGCACAATTGGTGATAAAAGATGCAAGAGCTGAAAATGGAGAGTTTTAGAGAACCTACTTGAAAATTCATTTTCAGGCTACTATATTTTTATACTGCATTTTAAAGTGTGGCTATTTTAGACCTCCCTTTTGTAATAATGCAGTTTCATTTTACCTTTTAGTAGCAGAGTTCACTTGAAAGACAACCTGAACTTTGGCCTTATTAGTGTCAAACATCATCTCTGAAATACATTTGTTTTATCTTTTATTTCTCTCTTGTTTGTTTGTTTTGGTTTTGAATGTCCTGTCCCTACTTACAAAGAAAGCAAAAAGCAATTGGTGATCTTAATTAAAATATGGAGTAGTATGTGGGCAGTCTTTTACATGGAGCAAATAAGTCACTGATTCTCTTTACAAACTTATGAAGGAACTTTTCCATAACTAATTTCAAAATTACATTCATACTTAAAAAGCTTGTAAAAGAAACACATGAAGGATGTTTTTATGAGGAAAGATTAGAGACATTAATCTGGATAACAGTTTCTACTATAAAAAAAATTAACTGAAGGTTTAGCATTGGTCTGGGTTACATGTATCTTGTATTTCTGCTCTACTAATAGTATATTCTTCTCTTGCCAGTTTGAAGTTAATGTAGGTTTTGCAGTTAATTTTTGAAATAAGTTTTGATAAGTATGAGAAAGTTCCTCTAAGTAAGGTTACGATGCATACAGTTCTACTCAATTTGTTCTGAGTTGGATACAACTTCTCTCCCTTTAAAGGTAAGGGAAGTAGGCAGAGCAAAAGACCCCCTTGGCTTAACTGCGAGCTTCTGAGTCTGCTGAAAACCAAGAGAGAGGTGTACCAGAGATGGAAAAACAGACGAATACTGGTTGAAAGCTACAAAGGCATTGCCAGGGTGTGCAGAGGTGCAGTTAGAAAAGCAAAAGCTCAGCTTGAATTGAAACTGGCCAGAGATGTCAAAAACTACAAGAAAGAGTTCTTCAGGTATGTAAACAACAAGCAGAAATAGAAAGAAAATACTGGCCCACTGTTAAAGAGGAGAGGTGAATTAGTCACAAACTGCTGAAAAGGCAGAGGTTCTCAACACTTTCTTCACCTTTCTTCTGTCTTTACCAGCACTGTTGGGCCCCAGGCCTTGAGAACAACAATCCAGGTTGAGATAAACACAGACCCACTGCCAGTGAAGGAAGGGTTCGTATGTGAACTATTACAGGAGCTCAACCCCTACAAATTGATGGGCCCTGATGTTATCCACCTGAGGGTGTTAAGAGAGCTGGCTGACATTGTTGTGAGGTCGCTCTCTATAATCTTTGAGAAGTTGTGGAGATCAGAGGACATCCCAGAAGACTGGAAGAAGGCTAATGTCAGCCACACGTACAAAAAGGGCTTACTGGAGCATCCAGGAAATTATAGGCCCATCAGTCTTACTTCAGTCCCTGAAGAACCTATGGAATGAATCCTCCTGGGGGCTATCACAAATCAAATAAAGACATGACTGGGAAAAGCCAGAACAGAATCACCAAGGGCAAATCATGCTTGACAGTCACCTGCTTGGGTGATGAGGGGTGAGTGGTAGACATAGTCTACCTGAATTTCTCCAGGGCTTTTGACACGTTTCCCCACAGCCTCCTCCTGGGGAAACTGCCGTGTTATGGTCTAGACCAGTGGTCTGCATTGTGGGTGGGGAACTGGCTGACAGGCTGTACCCAGAGGGTGGTGGTCAATAGCTCCTTTTCAAACTGGGAACCTGTCACAGTGATCTATACTGGGCCCAGAGCTGTTTAGTATCTTTGTAAGTGCTGTTTAGTATCTTTGTAAGTGATCTGGATGATGGGATCAAATGTACCCTGACAAAGTTTGCTGATGACACCAAATTGAGTGGGGAAGTGGACACTTTGGATGTGAAAGCCACCCTGCAGGAAGACCTGGATAGGCTGGAGGAGTGGGCTAACAAGAACCTTATGAAGTTCAACAAGGACAAGTGCAAGGTCTCACACCTGGGAAAACAATCCAGGAGTGCAGCACGGGCTGGGATCTACCTGGCAGCTCTGCGGAAAGGGACCTGAAAGTCCTGATGGACAGCAAGCCAGTGTAGGTGGACAACAAGCTCAATATGTGTGGACAGTGTGCTGCAGTGGCAAAGCAATCCAGCAGGATGCTGGGTTGCATCAACAAAGCTATCATCAACAGCGATAAAGAAGTCATTGCCTGTCTCTACTCAGCACTTCTCAGGCCACACCTGGATTACCATGTTAAGTTTTGGTCCCTGCTATACAAAATAGACGTGGCCAGGCTGGAGAGGGTCCAGAGAAGGGCCACCAAGAGGATCAAAGGACTGGGAAGCCTGCCATATGAGGAAAGGCTGAGACAATAGGGTTTCTTCAGCCTTGAGAAAAGAAGGCTTAGGGGAGACCTTATCACCATGATCCAGTATTTAAAAGGTGGCTACAAAGAGAATGGAGACTGCCTTCTTAGGAGGAGTTGCATGGAAAAGATGAGGGGTGATGGGTACGAGTTACTTCTGGGGAGATTCCGATTGGACACAAGAGGAAAACTTTTCAGAATGAGAACAGTCAGCCATTGAAATAATCTCCCCAGGGAAGTGGTGGATTCCCCAACATTTTACACCTTTAAGATGCGTTTGGACAGGGGACTGGGCCATCTTGTCTAGACTGTGCTTTTGCCAGGAAAGGTTGGACCAGATTTTCTTTGAGGTCCCTTCCAACCTGTTATTCTATAACTCTATGATTCTAAATCCTGTGTTTGAAATTTTGGTTTGAATTGAAATATTTTAGGATATATGGTTCCAGGATTCCAAGCTTAGATTTCTGAAACTTCAGGTTTGACGAGTTGCATTTAATACCTAAGTAAAAGATTTTAAAACTTGGAAACAATCTGTCCCACTTAAATGAAGACATACATATATTGTAACCAAATACTGATTAAGCCATAAATTAATACATTAATCAAGGTCAGCATTGTCTTCTTTTTTTCCCCCAGCGCAATAAACTATAATACATTTGTGCTAGCAGACTGAACCTGAAAATCTAGTTTAACTACAGCTAGGACCATAACTGGCAGATGTGTCTGTCCTTAACTGCTGAAGTCCTTAAACTACAGCTGCTTGCGTAACTTGCAATCTCAATTTATTTGTTTTAGTCACTTTTAATCTGACAGTACAGATGGTACGTGTCGGTGTGCAGTGTTGTTATAGAACGTTATTCATCCTTACAGAACAGTAGGGTGGTAGACACTATAATTACTATTGGCTTTTTCATTCTTCTGAAGTCATTCCACCCCATGCAGTTATTTCCAGTTGCATCAGATAATTTATTAAAAAATTACAGTTAGAATATACATAGGTGACCGGAGTTAGAAGGAGCAGAAGGAAGCTCTGCAGATTGCACTGTGTCCTAGGTAGCTAACTCAAAGCGTCTTTCTCATCTAGGTGCTATTTCTGGCTTATTTAGCTATCTGCTCCCTGGCTTTGGAGATCAATACTTATCTCTTTTCTTTTCTAAGGCACAAAGGCTGTGTAATCCTTCCCAGGTTTTGCTGGACTGATGCTGAAGTCTGCCTCCTCTGGTACGTGGCTGTCTCTTTGGAGGTACAAGACAGCCCTTAGTGGTTAGAGAAATGTGTTTATGTCTATCATTGTGAGTTCAACATAGTAATTTAGATTATGACGTTCTCCCTAAATTGGTCTGTGAGGTGATTAGTTTATCCTGAAATCCCACACTGGCTCTGGGACTTACAATAAACCAGCTAAATAATGATAGATGGAGTAACTTCTCCTCTTGCATAGTTTCGAGCACTTTATAAATAAGTAACACCATCAATTTTTTGAATATAAGTGTATAAATGGCTTTATTGTGCTTCTAATTTCCATTGGATTACTGTGCTTACTCTTCCATTTGACTTTGTTATATATACAATCTATATAAAAATATATAGTATACTACATATTAAATCTCACTCTCTCTTTTTATTAATTTTAAGTTGATATTAAATCCCATAGACCAGCATTTGATCTTCTTGTGTGTTTCTGTAGGACCTTCTATAATGATGTACTAAGGTGTTGCAGTGATAAGAAGGGAACCCACCCTCCCCTCCATATCTCCCATGGCTGTGGAATAACTGAATGCTGTTTCTTTTAGCTTGGTGGTAGATGTGGTAAATAATAATTTATCAGTTGTGATATAACTGGATGGCAGAAATGTCAGTAAGGCTAACGGCTAAGTGGGAGGCGAGTTGAGAGCAGGCAAGAAGGAGAATAGTCTAATGGCATGTGTTAGTTCATTCTAGGAGATAATATTGTCGGTTTCTTAATATGTTAGCAATTATGAGCTCTTTAGCTTTAAAACCAACCAAAACAACCAACCAGCACTACTCAGAACATGCAGTTTGTGCTTAAAGTTGTTTT
>VZSZ01010961.1:690427-712791 GCA_013398815.1 Ibidorhyncha struthersii | reverse complement strand
TTTTTTTTTTTTTTTTTTTTTTTTTTTTTTTACAGAAAATTCTGAGCAAACAACTTATTTGCTCTCCTGATTTGGTGATGGTGACATTTTTTTCTGGTTCAGTTTTTGAACAGAAAGCTATAAGCACTTTATGGTGTTAAAAAGCAGCAGCTTCTGACCTAATGTACCCTCCTCTGAACGATAATGTTTCTTTGTTACTTATTTTTAGCTCAGATTGTTTTTCTCCCCTTTCCCCCAACATGATTTGTACAACCTTTAGAAAATTGAGTAGTTGTGGTTTTGAATCATCCTTCATTTCTAGACTGAATGAGTATTTCTGAAGAAGCACTGGCTTGCTTATGAGTGAGTCTTTTTCTTACTTAAAAAGGCAACAGCCATGACACAGTCTTACCCCCAGAAAAAAGAAGATGCAGCACTATAGACACTTAGTAGACTGTACTGTGACCCTGGAAAGGACAATGTGTTAAGTACTCATTTAATTTTGTACCAATGTTATATTGCTAGCAGATGTCCTGTTGTTTTCCTTTAACCATGATTCAGAGTCATTTGGATAAAATATCTTGAAGGAGTATATTTTGGTCCTGAAATAAAGCATGACTATCCATTTTGAAACTATAGTAATACTTCATTATGAATCAGTCTATATTTGACTCCTTGTTTGTGTGTAAAGCCTTCAGTATATCTAGTACAAGTCTGAGGACTGTTTTTTATGCTTTTGGTGAAGTACAGCAAGATAGCATAAACATCTGATGTGTACACAATGATAAAAAAAAAAAAAGCATTACAGGAATAAATTTGAATTCCAGAAAATTATAAATAAATGTGACTGGCCATTTTAAGTGTGGGAGAAAACAAATAATAAATTTCATGGCAAACTATTTCTTTTTCCCAATTAAAAAAGTTAATACTTTTGTATTAGAAAAGATTCCTGTTAATTTGACAAATAAGGTATCTCCCCTCTAAAGCAAGCTTGTAGTTTTTAGTTGTTGCATAGTCTTTATATTCCGAGTTATTCATAGGAAATCAAGAACCTGAGCAGTAGGCCCATGCTTTTTTTGTGTGCTCATATTATATAGGTTTTCATTTAAATGAGTATGCACACACACTCATTCTCAATGGTTTGGCAGTATTTCTGCAGCAGTTAATTAATAATACCATAGAATGGAATCATAGAAAAAATGAGGTTGGAAGGGACTTGTGGAGGTCATTTGGTCCGACCCACCTGCTTCAGACCTTAGATCAGGTTGCTCCACAACTATGTGAGGAGAACGTGTGTTTATTTTATAGTCTACTTTGTTTAACTGCTGTAGCCTACAGTAGTAAACTGCTTTTTCCAATATAGCTAAGTTAGTGTAATTACTCTGGAAAATCTTTGAAATGTAGACTAGACCTTAATATTAAGCAGCATCTAAAATCACTAAATAATATTTAATTCTGATTTTCTGGAAAGTCCCTTTATTAGCCAAGTTAAGAGGAGAAAATATATAGTCCTTATGGAAGGTATGTATCAATGTGGTTTAATATGTGACTCCATACCTATGACTACTTTTTCTCCTACACCGCAAATTTACTGCAAATCTATATTTTAAAATGTAGACATTGGACTAATTCTGCGTATTTCCCTGAGAAAATATGATTTAAAGTTAAAACTCCCGACCACGAACGCTCTCTATTATCTATTTCTAGCTTTTGGAAAACTTGCACAAAAAAATCAATAACTACTATTTTATAGACCTGCTTCTCAGTTATGATAAAACACTTTGTGTTACTGATAACCTGAATTTATTTTATATAGCCTTTACAGTGCTGAAGGTTGCTACGAAGGAATTTCTTGTTTTTATTTTAAGTCAGAAGTTTGAGCAAACCTGGAGACTCGATAAAGTATTTGGAAAGGATGAAAAAATACCCTTTTTTCCCTCTGTCTTTTTAGGAAAAAAGCATGCATGTTTTAATTAAAACTCTATTTCTTTGTATGGATGCGTGCGTATATGCTTGTATATAACTGTAACATTTTGCTGATTTCCAGTTAATATTAATCTATTTGTCTAGCTATCTAGGAAGAAACATGGGAATAAAAATGTTAGCATGCAGGAAGAGGTTGATCTGTGAGAATGTCTCTACCAACATCTCTTTACCTCTCAAAAAAGCTAACTAAATTACTTAGTGTTTTGTTCCTCTCTTAGTGACTTTAAACTGAATGTGTAACTGTAGTTGGCAGTTTCACTGCAGCCAGATCTCTCTTCTACAGTTACGTTTCATCTAATAATTTGGCAAGGCAGTTCAGTCAATAGCAGTGAAGGCTGCTGAATAACTTTGTCTCTTGATTTACAGCCTCAGTGATGAGAATTCACTGTAGTATACTGGGGCAGTATAAAAAATGCTTATGAGACTTTTTTTTTGTAATGTGTGCATGTTTGTGTGTGTATTTACAGAGTTTAGAGAAGAAAAAACATCTGTTAGTTGTGCTGTGCTGATATAAGGCAGTGCTTATTGACTAAGACTTTAATACATTGTCTTTGTAAAAATTGTGTGGCCATAGAATTGAGTGTGGCTTCATATTACAAGCTTTGATGCGAGAGAAACCATTTTTCTTTATGTTCCCTCTTAGTAGGTAATAAACTCTTCTAACATGGTCAGAGTAGTCTTTTGCTTTGTTTTTAATGCACAAAAATATTTTAAACTGTTTTAAGCCTCTACCGATGTACCAGTCATTCCAAATTAGCTTTTGCTTGTGGACAGATCAGTCAATTTTATGTAACTCTGAAAGGTGTAATACAACTCATGTAATTACATTTAGCTGTATGCAAATTAGCTTTAAAAACTGTAGAGGTATAAATGCTGATTGTCTCTGAATGGGATGTATTATAAAAGTTACAGAAATGCTATTGATGCTGGTCTAGGCACTTCTGGGTCTGTTTATGCCTACTGAAATGAAATTGCAAGTAGCCCCATGTAGCGAATACTGACAATCTGTTGAAGCGAACCAGCTCTAATGCATGTTAAACAGGGCTAGATGCATATCTGGTGTCTTGCAAGAGAAAGGCTCTGTAGCTAGTTGGCAAACTTCTGTGTTTTGTTTTTCTATTAAACACCAGTTTTATTCCTTCAAGAATGAGACTCACTTTTGGAAAGAAATGTATTAAAACAAACTCTGCCTGTGAGTTTGCACTGGCAGGATCTTCCACTCTGCCTGCCCCAGTAGGACCCTCCACATACTGCTCTAGTTATGTGCCCGGTGCTGACTTTAAAGTGACAACTCACTATCTGTTGGATTCAGATGAATGAAGAGGTAAGTGATCAATTTATAAAAGGAGAGATGAGACTAAGGGTTCTTTCTAATGAGTTATAGAATTATTTTTAAAAAAGTGCTGCAGTACTTGAATAATCACAGTCAAGTATATTTCTGGAGCTGAGGTTAGGATGGCAATATTTATCTTTGAATTCTTAAGACACATGAAAACTAAAAGCCCAAACCACCAGCTATTTTTTTAAAAGTTTTGATTAATCCAGAAAAATAGACAAAATTTTGAAAACTGCTTATTTAAACATGGATTGAGGAACTATATATGGGGCATTTCATTTCTTAAAAAGACATCTCTATGTAGCAACATGGGGTTTGAGGGAAAGATATTAATTGATTTCTTACAATCCTTTTGAAACAGCAAATCACAACACTGTTTTATCATTTGAAAATTGAGGCCCTGGGCAGAAACTCCTGGACACCATTTAGTTTTAATGGAGACTTTTGTCTTCTCCTTACCTGTTTTAATGAATCTTTCTCTAGTCTGATGTAGGTGATTATAGTGAAATGTGTTTGTTGTCTCTAAGGATGTGTGATTTTTCTGTTGGCAATGCTTTCCCCCATTCACACACAAGTGAAGATAGTTGTCTTGTTTAATACAAATAAATTTGTTCATTGATGAGAGGCTCAACATGAGCTGGCAATGTGTGCGTACAGCCCAGAAAGCCAACTCTGTCCTGGGCCACATCAAAAGCAGCATGGCCAGCAGGGCGAGGGAGGGGATTCTGCCCCTCCGTTCCACTCTGGTGAGACCCCACCTGGAGTACTGCATCCAGCTCTGGGGCCTCCAACATAAGAAGGACATGAACCTGTTGGAGCAAGTCCAGAGGAGGCCATGAAGATGATGAGAGGGCTGGAGCACCTCTGCTATAAGGACACGCTGAGAGAGTTGGGGTTGTTCAGCCTGGAGAAGAGAAGGCCCGGGGAGACCTTATAGCAGCCTTCCAGTGTCTGAAGGGAAGCTGGAGAGGGACTTTTTGCAAGGGCATGTGGTGATAGGACAAGGGGGAATGGCTTCAAACTGGAAGAGGGGAGATTTGGATTAGATATCGGGAAGAAATTTTTCCCTGTGAGGGTGGTGAGGCACTGGCCCAGGTTGCCCAGAGAAGTTGTGGCTGCCCCATCCCTGGAGGTGTTCAAGGCCAGGCTGGATGGGGCTTTGAGCAACCTGGGCTGGGGGGAGGTGTCCCTGCCCATGGCAGGGGGGTTGGAACTAGATGATCTTCAAGGTCCCTTCCAACCTAAACCATTCTATGAAAGTAGGAATTAGACTTATTTTTTTAATCATTATTTGCTCCATGTAAGCTTGCCATGTGGCTTTCCATGCATGCCACATGTTTCTTGTATAAGCATCTACTATTAAAGGCAAGTGCTGGTAGCTGGTATCACTAACAATTCATGTGTCCTAAGCTGAAAAGCTAACATCTTCTCCAGCCGATGATAGCTGTCATTGCTACTGCTGTTTTGGTAGTCTCTTGTTGCTTTAAATGTGGGATGATAAAAGCATGAAGAGCCGTTGCTTTAATACTGCAGAAGAGGTAATATTCATGTGTTTCTCTGGTTTTGTGTCAGTGAAAGACTCCTTTCTTATTGTAGATGAAAAAAAGGAAATTGGGAATATTAGTGCTGATTGTAAGAACATGCTATCACTCATGCAGCTAAGACATTCGAAGAGCAGTCCACCTATTACAGCCAAAGGTAAAGGATTTTTTTTTTTCATAGATTTAAACTTAACAAAAAAAAAAGAAGGTTTTTGTGTGATTGAAGGAATGAGTGAGTGTCAGCACGCTTTAAAACTCTGCACTTTAGTTTTTACATATAGTACAATATTTACAATTTGCATTTGATTACTGAGGCTTTTCTGGCATATGTGCTTATAATTCATGCAACAACATGTGTGAGCGGTCTTTATTTTCTGCTAAATGAGTTGTGCATCACTTATAAAATGTTTCCAGTTCCTGTTACTGAATTTGGTATGTGCTTTACACATTGAGAACAGACTGAGCAGGTTATCTGGATGACTTCAGATTTTGAGCAGGATATTAGCATTGACTTGGTTGGGAATGAGATACACATAGCTGTGTACTTAAGTGTTTTGCTGAGTAAGGCCTATTTATAAATAAAACCTTTCACTGAAATCTAGAGATCTCAAGACTCATTATACTTTCTGGTACAAATTACTGTTAGGTTTTGGGCATGCAAACAGATTCCCCACAGACAAACTGGGATGTGAATCTTGACTGCCTTATAAGCTGTATCATACTTGCATATATACGCACTTTTTCCTGTACTAAATAGAAAGTTGTTTGTTCCCCTTTCATTCAGGGGTAGTGTAACCAACTGAAGAATAAATGCGTGCACCTGAGCACACCCTTCAGAGTAGCTGAGTCACTGTAAGGTTTCCGTCCCACCTTTTCTTGTGGAAAGCTGATTACATTTCAAAGCCTTTACCTTCATCAATGATTGTTGCTTGTTAGTTGTTGAGTACAAGAGGTATAGGGCTGGGAGGGAGCTGAGAGAATCCACTTATTCCAGTCTGGATTACAGAGGAAGTATTCTATATTACCAAAGCCTTCCTGACAGCCAGCTGTCTCATCTGCTCCAAAATACCCAGTGAAGGAGATCGTTCTGTGGAAATTACCCAACAAACTTTCTTTTCTGGTAGTTACTCCTCTGCTTCTTTAGGGAAATGATGTCTGTGATAACTTGACGTTTTTTTTTGTTGTACATGATTGTGAAGAGAGTACGACTGATCAGTGTTAGTGATTCTGGCTATAATGTGAAAGTAGGTTGGATGTGAAGGGTGTATTTCATCAACTTTCTCGCCAATTAAAAAACCAGGTAAATATCTCAAGATACAAACAGGTTTTAGGAGCTCTGTAGATAGATTTGCAGTCTTAAAAGGCCCCAAAAATCCAAGCTGGCAAGTCCTTTTGTGGCATATGTGGCATAGTTGCAATCTAGCCATGGAATACTGAATTGTTCAAAATATCTTATTACACCTCCTTTGCTTCTGATTTCTTTTTGTCTTTCACCACAAGACCAAGGAAGACTTGGTCACTGCTCACTTTGTAGTGACTAACCCAGTTTCTTTAACCTTTTCACACTGATATTAACATCTTATTTTCTACCAGTATTTTGGGATTCCTCCCCCGCCTTTAAAAGATGGTATCCAAAATAAAAAAAAAAAAAGTTTTTTGTTGAGCTCTTTTCATCAGTGAGACCTGTAGAAACCACCTCCTACTTTCTCTGTCTATGGCAGGCCTGACAGCATCCTTGAGAATGCGTTGAACACCCGCCACCAGTTTAATTTGCGACCCTTTTTAATTTACAGATTTTCTTCTAAGTTACCATTTTTGAGAAAGATATTAACCTTTAAACAGTTGATTCACTGAGTCTGCATTTTTACGCTTGTCTGTTTGATCCTGTTGGTTTTGAGCTTTCTCTAATTGATCAAGACTATCATGTTCTCTTCAAATGTTTGAGTGTCCTCCAGCCTGATGTCATAGTAAATTGTGATAAATACAGTTCCTATGCTGTCATCCATGCTGAATATATTAACTTAAACAAAACTGGGCGTAACATATCTCTGTGGGACTCTTAAAATATCTTTTATTTTGATAGGGAGTCATTGTTATCAACTACAGTTTGCAACACTCTCTACAGCAACACTTACTCTTCTCTGAGTTTACAAGTTCCCTTGGATAATATTTAGGCAGCATCACATTTTTTCTGAAGCCAGGTTGCTTTGATTCTGCTACATAATTGTTACTGATAAAGTCAGTTTTCTGTGAAATTCATCAGTTAGGTTGATATGTAATTATTTGTTCTTGATTAATGCATTTTGGTTGTCTTTTCACCTTACTACTCTGCGAGTGTTTACGGGCTGACTATTTTGGTTTGTTCAGACTCTCGGGTGCAGCAGTGGTTTCAGGGAAGAGTATTGGTGTACGAGGACCAGATGCAGGACCATACTTTGTATACAGTGTGAACTGTGCTTTTAGGAAACTGGCTGAGAAAGAACACAATAATCAACTCTTTTTAATCAGAATCGTGTATGGTGCTGTTGACATAACCAAGTCTGTCACTGAGGTTTTTAAAATCATAAATGCTTTGAATTTTTTTGAATTTTTAGTTGAAGCCAAAACCAGGTTTCCTGTTGAAAATACCTTCAGGATCCTATCCAAAGTAGGAAACAGCTATATTTGGTGATGGCACAATTGTTAGCATTGCTATTTTCAGGTTTAAAATATGCTTACGCAAAGAAAATGGAAGCATTTTGCTGACAATATTTGCTAAGCGTTTTTCCAGCAAGAACCAAAATTACCAAGTCCTGACGTTGTGAGTCATCAGTATGTCTTTTTAAATTTATTTATTTTTTTCTTTTAGAACAGACTTCTCAAACGTACATCAAAATAAGTTAACCTTGAAGGAGACAGCTTTACTTTGGGCTAAAGCAAACAGATGCTCAGCAAGGCTGAACTGATGATGCTGTTTAAAAAGTTCTGCTATTGTTATTGATTTATGTTGTCATATAAGGGTCATACCTATGGATCAGTATTTTTATTATGGTTGGCCCTGAACAAACATGACAAAAATGTAATCTTCAAAATTCCCGCTAAAGAAATGGAGGATACCGGGTTCTAAGAAATCTAGAATTTCCAGATGGCTCTGACTTCTACATGGGACCAAGACCTGTAAAAGGCATACCAGATGAGCATTGCCACGTGAAAATAAGACAGTTGAAAAACCTTTAGTCAGGTGGTCGTAGTCTTTTTGCCAATTTTGGAAGTAGAAGAATATGATTTATGATCATAATATGTTCAGGTAAGTTTGGAATCAGCTTCTTCTGGGAGCTATACCCTGTTCTGCCAGAAAACAGAGGAGATAGCAGGATAGCATACAAGTGTGAAGATGCTTAGAAACACTTTTGAAAGAGAAGACTGGTGTTTGAAAATGGAGGCAGAGCTACACTCCTTACTCTCCTTCTCTGAGATTGAGAAGGTCACAAGTATAAGAGGTGGGTAGTAACATGCCAAGGGACAAGTTTGCCAGAGTCAAAATATTTGGCAGTGAAATGTTATTCTCCTATTATTTTCACCATTAGAAAGTGTGCGGAGAATCACCAAACCAAAAAATTAATCCACTGGGAAATAGGGAAAAATTATCAGAATTGCTATGAAAACAAGCTGCGTTACTCAAATTACACATTGCCAAAATGTGTGCGTTGCCTGACCTGTAATGCTGCCATCACCCGAAGCCTCTGTGTATGTCACCAAGGACAAGGATTTTCTTGGTGCTCCTCCCTTTGTATAACACCAGTAAGATGTCAGAAAGATGGCTTTTCCTTATCTGTACAGTTTTCCTGCGTGAGTCCCTATAAAACAGCCTTGCAAAATGTGTGCCCAGAGTTTGCTGTCTCCTTACTTTGTCTTCCCTCATGCAAAACACCGAAATCAAGTTTTAGGGCTTCTGAAGTATCACAGTTGCTCCTCTAATAGCACGCAGGCTTGAGTAGTTAAGTATGTTGCTTTTTACAGACGTGTGTGTATGGATATATGGGTGTGCGTATATACGTGTATATATAAAATCTTTACGAACTGAAAATCTGGAGGCAATTTTTCCGTGGCAGACCTGTGTAGGCAGACTTACTCAGCTGCCACGGAGGCCAGCGCTCGCGAAGGTAGACGTGCACATGTTCTGTTCCATCGGAACAGAGCAAAAGGTTCCCTACGTGAGTTCTTGGAAAGGCTGTGGATCTCCCCTGCTAGGACATTTGTTAGTAGTCAGGAAAGGAGAGAGTTTACAGGTTAAGAGCGTGAGGTTGGTTTTCCACCATCTGACCTTTCTCACATGCCAGCACAGAGCAGCTTTTCTGTGGCATCAAAAGATGTTATTGTTTGCCGGGATAACTATGCTAATAAATCCTCTTGTACAAATGTATCTATTATGTTATAAAAAAAACTCCTGCGTGCTCTTGAAGTAGTTTTATTAGTGTAACTGCATTTAAACTAGGCCTTTTGCCATCATCACTCTCAGTGCAATAAATAAATAAATTAAAAAATTGCATTTCTAACATATTCCACTACTTTTCAGTATTGCCTAGGTCGTTCCTTAAAGTGTGCTGTAATAGGAAGTGACAACAGAAATTCTGTTCTGTAACATAACAGTGGGAGAGACACAGCTCTCAGCACCAGCCTGTTCATTACAAAGATTTTCAAACCTGTATCATCTAAAGGATTTTTTTTTTTTTCTAAAAATCTGTAGGTTGTTTTCCTCTTGCTCCCCTAACTTATTCTATGAGTACTAAAGCTGAAATCAAGTAAGTCTGATCTGATATGCTTTAATGATCTTTCTAGGCTCTTGTTGGGAGCTACTAGTTAGTTATTCGTGGATATCGTCCCCGCTCTGCATGCGATAACGGGTTGTTTGAATGCTCTCAGTCTGTTGTGGTACAGAGCAAAGTGGGTTTGCGTAAGTGTAAGCTCTCATCTGGTCAGACCCTTGATATGCAGCATGAATGAAAGTAGAACTAGGCTGTCTTTAAGAAAAAAAAAAAAAATCACTGCTGCATGTCACGTTAAGGTCTTAGTTTCATGTGTTTTACCAAAGTGTAAGGCTTGTATCCAGGGAGACTTTATGTGTGGCTGTTGTATTGGGTATGAATTCACCTTTAGAATAGTTCTTAGAAAAAGTGGATGAAGAAACAAAGTTAGTGATGTGTTTTCTGAAAGACAAGCCAGGCTCTTATTGAAAAAAGAAAAAAATTAATCTGTGAGAATTAGCAGATCTTTTGATATGCCATACATTCTAATTACAATTCGTTGCTTTGCTGTACTACCTTGACTGCGTTACCTGGGTAGATAGGCACTTACCTCACTAATTAATTAGTTTAATACTTTTCTTTCCTTGTAAGACTGCTACATATCTCTTTGTAGATGAGAGAGAATTTAGTATCAGTGTTTTCTAGACATTGTTGTCTTCAGAAAAAATGTAGATATAAATCTTATTAAAATAGGTGGTTTGTGTCAGTGTAGTGCCCACCTAAACTGTGCCTGGCTATGCTTCTTTCTGCTGTGAAGAATAACAGACTATAATTTAATGCTGTTAGGAGTAAGAATCACTTTCTTTACCAAGTTTTCTCCATTTATGTTTTTGTGTGTGTTTAAAAACAAACACCCTTCCAATCCCCTGATTTTCTTTATTAGCAATATAACTAAAGTAATTCATAACATAAGCATATTTGCTTTTGTTTGACTTATCGTCAGTCACTGTATTCACTTCTGCTTTATACTGTTAAGAAGTTTTTCATAATGAGCAACTCAGAACAGTTTACTTTCTGAAAAACAAGTGACTCCTGGTAATGCTCAAGTGTGGTTTGTAACGTGCCAAGGAACAACAAATACTAAAATACACTTTTTTTTTTTTCAAATCTGAGCTTCAAAATAATAGAATATGAATCTGATATCAAGAAATACTGACTTGAAATAAGTATGGAATAGATTTCTGATGAAGAGGGAATTTGAGAAGTACTTCTTTAAGAATTCTGGTGAGATACACAAACCACCTTCTGTAAGCTCTCTGAACATAACTAGCATGCTGCTCAGTTTATTCAAAAAGGACTGTAAATTCTGGAAGTTTTAACTTGATATGTTTGCAGGTAACATGATTGATGTGTAACTCTAGAATGAAAGGAGTATTTAGAGTCTTGGCTATCAGTTCACCAGTTCTTATTCCTTAAAGAAAGACAGGTCAGATATTAGTCTTGTCCTCTGTAAGTGTTACAGTTTCTGACTTCATCCTATGAGTACAGACACATACAAACTCAGAAAATATTCTAACATTCGAATGCCTATCGATCGCTAAATCAGAAAAAAACGTAATAGTGGAGGGGGGCTAGCCTATCTGTCGTGAGATTATTATTTTTTTCATAACTTCTCAGAGGTATATCATATTATAAATGCATTAGAAATGTTTTGCTCTGAGGATATGTAGCATTCCTATAAAGGTTAAATCAATAAAAATGATTTGGCCACATTCCTAAGCATGGCTAGAACAGGTAGCCCGTTGTTTAAGGTACCCTTGAATTTCTGGATCAGATTATTATGGTGCAGCAAAAAGGCTTACTAAAGGCTTCTTACTGTCTGCAGACGTTCTGTGTTTCTATGTGAAGATATCGTCAGCCTAAAAAAACCTTCAGCTTTCCTGGGCTACTGAAAAAAAAGAGTATTTTTATGTATATAGGTCTCAAATGTTGTGCTGTGTGTGCTGTAAGATTTTTAAAGGAAGTTTTGCAACAAGAAGGGGTGAAGACACATCAGTAATTGATAACAACCAGGTATGTAAAGAAGAAAAAAAGAGAAGTCTTTTGAATTAGTGTTGAGACTAGTAAAATTGTTGCCCAGCTCAGATCTTTATTAGTTTTAGATTATTCTTATTTTATGAATATCTGATAAAGTGGAATAGTCATTGTGTTATGTATATTTACTACATCTAGGCAGTTCAGTGAGCAAGTAAGATTATTAAATGTGATGGTAGAAGACTTCAAACAACTGTTAGTCCAAATTCTTCTAACTTTATACATAGCTGATAACATTAAGTAGTCATTAAGCAGTGTTTATCCAGTACATCTGGTTGGTTACTCAGTAGACAGTGTTGAAGTCTGACAGTAGACTACTCTTATAGATTTAGTGCATTTTAAAATCTTTCATGCACGTTGAGGAGCTACTGTATATTACTGTTATAGGGCAGATTTGTGTCTTACATTGCGTGCATGTGCTATGCATCTACGCTCCTGACATGTTTATATAGGTTTTATAGAGCACAAGCTTACTGTAGGAACATGTCACTAAGATTAGAGTTCAGATTGTATGGGTATTTTAAATTTATTTGACTCAGTCTTGCTGTGCCCTTTCAATTCTAGTATTCTTAAAACCAGTGCCTTTTTATCTTTTTCTTTGTTTCTTCCTTTTTTTTTTTTTTTTTTTTTTAAGTGTGAGAAAGAGGTAATATTATTTCTAACATACGTCCTAAAATGTAAAATGAGGGAGAGTAAATCTGATGGTAGAGTAAAAAGCATACACTACTGGTAACTAAGATGTTTCAAGATGTTTTTCAGTTGTGAAAATTTGATCAGTGAATTAACCGCACATCCGGCTACATACATCTTTGATCAGAATTGGAACATTCCAACTCGTGTGTGTGTATATGTAAGCTGGCTGCATCGAGTAGATTTTACACATGTGCACTACACATGTGCCTTGAAATTAGTTAGTAAATTAATATTATAATTTCAAGTAACAAAATTATGCTCTTTCAAGCCTTAGTTTCGTACCTAATGAGTATTATAATAATTTATCTTTGTGTCTGGACAAACTCAAGTCTTCATTTATTTTAAGATGTATTAATATGCATTTAGATGGTTCAGTTGTAATTAAGATTTTTTTGCTTTTGCTTCTAAAGGTAATATTAAAACATTACTTTAATGAGCTTAGAACCCCAAATTATTACGAGGTCGTGACTGAATTAATTGCTATACAGAATAACAGAGCATGATTTTAGGTCCTCTTCCTGAAACAGTGTAAAATTTAAAGTTGTTCTAGTGTTTGCATATGCAATACACAGTGTTGCATTAGAATGAAACTGTTCTTGGTACAGTGTGAAAATGATTTGTGCTGTGGAAGACATATTTCTTCCAATCTGATGCTAAATTAAATTTATTTTTGCTACCTAGATGGTGTTATTTTATTATTCATGAATGACTGGACTTTTTCTGAATGTTGGTTTCTTTAATAAAATGCCAGTATAAAGAGTGTGCCCTCTGAATTTGTTTTGGTGTTTCTGTTTATGCCTTTTAATCAGAAAGGGGGAAATAAAAATTAACTAAATAGCAAAAAAGGTATAGCACTTAGTTTTGAATGTACAGAGTTGGATGCAAGAGGGGTGGGAAGGAAGCGAAGTGAATGCCCTTTATGCAGAAAATCCTTTTGGGAAAAGAGAACATTTTTACTGGTGTATACTAAGGTACACCGCCTAAGTAAATAGTTGCTGCTTTCTGGTCCTGTCAGTTTTAAATAAACCATTCATTGTTATGGCTTGGTTATTCCACAAACACGGCGGAGTTAAACTTTGATACCACTGGTTGGAAAAACACAGATGATGAACTCTCTTAATGTGAATTTATACTGGTGGTCTTAACTGAGAGGAAACAAGTTTTGCAGATTGTGTTAGGAAGTAAATATATTGCACATTTTAAGTACTCTGTTACAAAGCTGCTCCTGTGCTTGAGTATTATACAATAGCTAGTAGCATTAATTCATCAAACGCTTGTTAATAAAGTCACTAAGCTAGACCATATGTGTCCCTGCAGTGTTAAAGAACAAACATGACACTTTTTTTTTTTTTCCCCTAGAAGTTTTCTATTTAAAGGTGAAGGATTCTCAGCTGAATAGGTGATGCATTTGAATGAAGGCAGTTGCTTGTGCAATTTATACAGAAAATGCGCCGAGGGCATCGATACTATAGCAGTTCAGTATTATGGCTCACTTAAAAGGCTTTTTGAGACATGATAAACTAAAATAGCAAATTCTGGCACAGTCTTCAGAACTGGGTTTTTTGTTGGTCGTGTCTTAAAATGCCTTTTAAGTTCTCTTGAATCCTATTTAATTTGCGTAAAATTGGTCTTGCTAATTCTACCTGAAGGTTGGTATTTATAGTCAAGTATTGATATATTATAGTATTAATATAAAAATAGTGTTGTGAAGTACTATCAATTCATGGCAGAATAACTCTGCATTTCACATCAGAATTCTTTTAATGTAAATACAGTATGCCCTTTTTCTTTTTTTTTTTAATCACTTTCGGAAGAAATATATTGCACTGTGTCAAATGCAGCAGCCAACCTACAAATAAGACTGCTTTGGCTAAAATATATGGTTTCACTTTGAAAGTTGAGGTGAATTAAGATTGGCCAGTCTAATGTCCACAAAAGCTGTTTCTTTCTTCACGGGACTATGGGAAGAAGCAAGAAGAAACCAAGAAACTTACTCCAAAACATCTATTTCCTCAAATATTGCCAAGTATTCTAAAATGGGTACTTCTGCCATCTGTTATTTCACTACTAGCATGAATGCTTACAGCCTACGTAGAACACTCTAATAGGGTTAATAGACATTTTCCTTTACAAATATTAAACACGACCCTTGCTGCAAGTTCCTACATTGCATATGAGTGGAGTCCGTGAAGATACATGAAGAGTCGTAACTGTTCTTTGGGTATTTCTACTGTGGGCAAATCCCAACGCGACAGCACGTTCTCTTACAACTTCAGTCTTAGGGCAGAGAATATAGTACTAATACCAATGCTTTCTGAAGTTAAACTATTACTATTTTTTTCTTTTTACTTGTATTTCAACATTTTGAAAGTATGGATTAGTTGGAATTAGAGGTTTGAACTGTATAGACGTACATGTTTGCACATATACAGCTCATTAACATTTCTTAAAAGAAAGATTACCCTGTTCCAGTGCCACGCATGGCTCCATCAAAATATCGTCCTTTTTTTTAACTCTGTCTTTCCTGATTACAGATATTTTGGGGGATTAACATTATCTGGAAGTGAATGCGTTTAGGCATAATTATTTTCTATATTGTTTTTCCTCTTAAAGAACCCCCAACAAAACAAAAAAAACCCTCTCTTTTGCTTAAGTGTGTAAGGTCATATATTTTAAATGTGTCTGATGAAGAAATTCAGATGAACAGTTAATAATGACTTGTAACATCACCCCGCTCCCATTTGTTATACCAGCCCCGCTTTCAGAACTGCAGCGTATGGTCGTTGGTGTAGATGCGTATAGATGCAAACACATCTTATTAGTTAATTAGTTGATTTTCATTGTGATTGAGGCTGGGTCCTTTTCCACTGAACAATAAAATATTACGTAACTGGCAGTGGCTCTGTCTTTCTGTTTTAGTAAACCACAGAGGGGATTTAGATGTAAGATATCTGACCATGAGGGATAAGTAAACAATGGTTTGGCACACTTACGGTTCGAATAAATTCTGGGGAGAATAAATGTATGGAAGGTCATCAGCTTTTAAATGATAATAAATTCTAAGTCATTATGAAACGCTAGCAATTCTGATGAAATATGTGAAATGAACCAGTGTCTATCAGAAATATAGTAACCATATTTAAAGGAATTCCTGCCAAAATATTTTTGCCACGGGGTTTTTAGCTATAACATATGAGAACTTAGAACTATTGTTAATTCCAGATCTGCCCGACCTTAATGAATGTGGCATTTCTAACAGAGACAGACAGCAGAAGAAACTGTTTTTAGCCTTTGCTGTATAAATAAAGGTAGCTTATTAAAGATGAAAAAATATTCTTAAAGAAAACTGTTAAGGAAACAGTAAATATGAAAATAATTTTTAAAGCACTGCGTGTATTTAAAGGGAAATGTAGTCTTTTTCCCTTTTATCTTTTGCTGTGCTAAAATTAACTTTTAGAAATAAAAATGTTTAATAAGGAGTAAGTTGCGCACAATAATTTAGTTGCTCTGATTAAAATGACTTCAGCAGTTAAAGTGAGTCAGTAGAAAACCTATGTTTTTTTCCCTCCTGGGGCAAGCTCATACATGAAATAAAAAACTTATAGCTACAAGAGGAAGGCTAGAACAGTACACACTATGGTAACAAGCAGAATAAAAAATATATACAGGAAACAGATGCATGAATAATGGATTTTTTTTTTTTTTTATTGGAAGTGTTAAACTGTTTTATGATATAGTAACCGGAGCTTATTTTGTCTTTGTGCTCATCTTTAAAATATTCTCTTTAGGATGTGCTTTTCAGTATGTTAAGTGGCAGGTCTTGTATTTATTTGTAGAAGAGAGCACGTTTATGTAAGGAAACCTGCTCTTAGATTTAAGCTTTATTAACTTAAAAACAAAAACACCTGAGAGCAGAAGATAGACATCCTGAGTCTGTTCCCCATAAGACTTTAGAAGCCAGTTTGAAATAAACGCATACAATAGAAATTAAAGCTATTGTATATTAGGTGAGCAAAAATTAATTCTGTTGATAACAGTAGTTTTTTGTGGGGGTTCTGTGGTAGAGGAGGTAGATGTTTTCTGCATTTTGTGGGTGTCTGCTGTCTCCGGGTGAAAATCTGTGGTTAATTCCTCAGTCTGGCAAAATTTACAAGGAAAATGTCTTTGAAATAGCACGCAGTTTAGTGATTTATTTTTGAGTACTCTTATCAGAATAAATGTTGTATTTATTCCATTTAGACAAATAAACTTTTTTATATATAGAATGACAGTTTACTGTTTTCATGTTGCAATTTCTTAACTGGTTGTATGAAACTGATTCTCTCAGTGCCGAAGTTAAGACCTTAAAATGCGTCAGGTTTTACCATCTTAAACTCACTATTTATCTTGAGGCTGCCTTAATTAAAATATTATATGCTCCAGGGCATATTAAACATGGCAATTTATTGTAATTCTTATTAATGGAGTGTATTTAATGAGTTTGCAGAACCAACTCCATCACCTACAACACACAATGTTGATTTTATTAGGTACGTAGAGTAAAGCGTAGCCAGGGTTTAATTTCCAAGAGGTACGAGCACTGACGGCTGCCGCTGGCTCCTCGAGGAGCCAAGCAGGAGAACCGCGGGTGCTCAGCACCTCTGCAGCCTGGCGAGCACGGGAGAATTCCTCCCTTCCCTCTCTGCTTTAATTTCCACCAGCATGGGCTGGACTTCTGCGTAAAAGAATGCCAAATTTTGCTTGTATTTTCAGCGTCTTGTGTTAACTTACAGTTTTAGAAAGTATTTATCCTTAGTTGGCATTAACGCTGCCCATTGATGGGTGTGTGCCACGTCCTTAAACTCGGGTATTATCTGGCTTCTGTTTGCTCTTATGAACTGTCTGCACTGCATAGTTAGCATCTCCTGCAAGAATTATTTGCTGCTTTATTTTCCCCTTTATGCTTAAATGGATACAGTATTAGATGTTGGTGATTTACTTAAGACTGCTCGGAGCTGCTTGTCATTCCTAAAAAGTACAACTGTGTTCTGAAAAGCAATCGGAGAAAAAATAAAGGTATAAGGTGCAATTTTAAGATTAATATTAGTCTGACCACGACCAAGAAATCACACTGCTTGAGAGGAATTTCAGTATTATTGTTATGCTCTTAATGTGGGGTGACAGAGCCTTTAAATATTTCTGGTAGAGTAGTTAATACAGCATGGAAGTTTGATATTTGTACAGTTTGTAAAGGAATTTGAGGTGTTACCCTATTTTGACTTCAGTTTTCAAGTATGCACTGGTGCATCATTAATCATAGGAAATGCAAAAATAAATAATATAGTCCCTTTGGATTTTTCATGTGAATACTTACCTTTTCCTTTTTTTGTATATACAGTTGAGGTATTTAGGTAACCCCTAACCTTTTGCTTCAACAAGGAGGTACAGTATAAAAATATTACCACAGTCTTCATATGAGCAGTTCTCTCTAAGAAAACCTCTAGATGAATATTTATTGAAAAAAAGCAAAGTTGCAATACAGAATGACTTAGCTTGGCCTGAATATTATATTTTAGACCACCAGTGAATAAAATTAAAAGCACATGGATTTCGAATAACTAGAAAAGGTTGTAATTGATTAGCACTGCATGAAAGTATTGAAGTGGAGTAAGTTTTGATTTGTGAATGGTTCTATTCAATAGAGATTAATCCTGCATGTTTGATAAAATCTTAGTGCCCCTAATGAGTTAGGGTTTTTTTTTTTTTCCCCCCCTCTCTCCAGTTTATTTAACCATCTGGTGTTTCGATGTTCCTCTAACAAACTGGAACATTTCAATCTTAGCAAATTTTACATCAGCGTAGTTGATTTAAACAATATTGGCTATTAATAGTTCATTTGAGATAGGTAATTAAACAGATCAGTGCATTTTGCTGCCTAAGAATCCTATACGTGGTGTAGTGCAATTCTGCATGCTTTAGGGGTTTCGTATACTGAAAGCCGTAGTGAGGAGCTTGCAGCTTGCTTAGTGCACATGAGAATAGTCATTCTTGCATAGTTCTCAGTATTATTTTTTTAAAGTCCTAGTATTTTGAATTGTATTTTATGCAAAGGGTAGTGGTTCCTGAGATTTTTGCTTAGCACTTGAAATAATATGAAGATGTTAAACAGAGCTGGAACATACAGAAACTATCTGCTTTATATACATAGATAATGAAAAAGGATCTGTTTCTCTCTTATCAAGATCTTAATTAAAACAAAACCCCGACGATTCCTTACCAAATAGTAAAGCAGTTGAGAATTGAAATCTACAAAAGGTTTGGTTTTTTGAAGAATAAATGAGAAGATAGTGAGGAATATTTTAATAAAAACAGAGTAAATTTTTTGTTTTTAACTTGAAGGCTTTCATTTAGATTTACCATGTCTGCCTATTGGGATCAGCTTCCAGAAGTTACATGTGAAATAATAGATTAAATTATCAGCCAAATTCTGATCTGATTTACTTTCTCCAGTGAAATCCTCCTGTGAAGATGTACAGAACGTATTTGAAAACGCCTTTTTTTTTTTTTTTTTTAATTGTAACTGTTGTGGGAGGCATTTCAGAAGTATTTCATTCTCTGAAATACTCTGTGGAAACATTATTTACCAAATTTTCTAATAAATATGCTGGGTTTTTTTTCTGCATAGTGTTTATTTTGAGCATTTTTTGTTCTTTAAATGATATGGATGTGAGTATAATATACTTTGCTGGTTGAAATGAATGCACTTATATTTAAAAGCTTAAGAAGGTTTACAGAGGCGTGACACAGTCAAAACCTGTGTATAACTAGCGTAAGGTAGAAATACCCTGGATAGGAAACATAGTATCTAGTTAATTCAAATCTACTAAATTTTAGAGGTATACCTGTGTTCACGTTAATTAGGGAAGGATCCTCCCTCCTCACTACTCGCGTTTTCCCTTTCATATGAAGTCAAGAACACATTGACAAAAATAAGTGAAATAAGAATTTTCAGAAATATGGTTAATGGCATAGATTAGCAACCATGCGAGTTAATCATCATAGCGCTGTTTTCCTTCCCTATTATTACCCATCATTATGTTTCATCAGTTAATTCTTCAAGAGAAATTAAATTCAACAGTCCTGAAAGGAGTAAGGTGGAGATGGGAGTAAAAGGAGATATTAGTACAGAAAGGAGGAATAGGTGGTGTGTTCTGACGTACTGCTGCGCCATTGGTAGGAAACGGCAAATTCATGAGTAACTTGGCTTTTCTGGCTTTTGTTCTTTTTAAAATATACTCTGTCTCCTTTTTATAAAGGTGGGGTTTTTTTTAGTTTTGTTTTTAGCTTAAGATATATTGCTTATATATTGATAAAGGTGATGAGGTTTTGTAGTTCCTTGCATCCATTGTTTGTGTCCCAAGTGAAATATTTGTAGCCAACCCTATTTCGTGAAGTTTGGGGGAAAGTATTATTCACGTTTCAGTACTTCTCACTCGCTGTAGGAATGATCAAAAGTAGATGAATTAAGCAGTCAGCACTCCGTGTTTTGATAATTTTAGCCAACTAAATTTCTTCTAATCTCTTTTGGAAGTAAAAGCAAAAGAAAGTCCCTATACATGTAAACTGTATTTCCTGTTGTAAACACTGGGATAATGTGGTCTGGCTACGCTTCTACTGTGCTTCATTAAGACAGCAGTTTCGGTAGAAAAGCTGCTTACCAGTTTTGCATTAGCATTTCAGCTCAGCGTTCGGTGTATTAGAGCTACATGGCCAGCCACAGGTTATGTTATCTCCTCGGTATCTATAGATCATAAATTAAATTGGTCTCTCTCCTGGAGGAAGCTGTTCTTCATTTCTTTTCCTACACACGGTCTTATTCGTGTGCTTAACTGGGAACCAGTCAAAGCGTGTGAAGTAGGAGGGGTAAAAGGAACTCCAGTCATCAGTTCATTACAATACAAGCTTAATCGGGATGTATATACTGAAAATGGTTCTAGCATTGTTGGTTTTCTTAGAAGGGGGGCAGGGGAGGAAAAGAAATAAGTTTAGCTACGGTCCCAACATAGTTTCAACATGATGGACACCATTAAGAAAACCTTGTAAGTTTTCAGAATTTTTTTTATCTTGATCTTTCAGAATTTTCAGTTAGTTTTCCTGATCTGTCTCAGTAAAAGATGCTTTGAAAAAAATTTTTTTGATTATGCTTCTTACTGCTCATCAGGGATGACTAGAATACAGCATTTTCCAACACGCTTTGAAATATAACTTTATTTTATTTGCAGATAAATCACTTAAAGTCATATTCAGTTTTACTTAATATTTTGTGAGTGAGGTGCTCTGTACTGATTTTAAACTGCATCTGAGAGGAAGAAGCTTTTCAAAGTAAGCAATGATAGAGGTGCAATTTTATAGCATATTTATGATTTTTATGGGCATGTATGTATGCAGTGCATGTAAGTCATTGCCACAGTATACATATATGATTTCTTAAAGGAATCTGTGTTTACAGTTCAAAATATTGAAGTAAATATTTGGCAGTGCCCTTCTACAGAGTTTTTTAAATCCCACTTTCAATTAAAGCTTAAATTCATCAGCATGTTAAATCATGTATTTTTTTATTTCATAGCTTAATATTTTATGCATGAATATTTTGCCTTGTTCATAATGAGTATAATGAGAAGAATTTACTTTTACAAATGAATATATTATCAAACATGCTTTGCTGTGAAATGAGGGCAACAAAAGACTAGAGAACTGCAGATTTTCACTGATAACTTCGTCTGATATATGCTTAAAAGTAAGATGTCTGGGACAATGATAGGGCAGATATGGGTAGGATAGGCTGCTACAGGCTGCACACTACTCATTTTCATCAGGTTTGGAGAATAAGTAGTCTTAAATCATATAATTTTAAGTCCCTTACAATATCTTCCGTTAACCAGTCATGGTGGATACATCTAAAAGTGTTACGCTTTGCACCAGAGTTCTTAATAAGATATGCTGTGCTGTTGTTGATTAACTCACTAGATAACGTAATCTTTTTCCCTAAGATAATATTAAACCTTATGCTAGATCCCATCAGACTCTTCCAAACTGATGTGGCTACACCTTGCCCCAGGTGACAGCCGAGCACACCTGCTGTCAAACACTAAGCGCTACGCCACCGACTTCATTTTGCTCAGCTTGTCAGCTAACAAATTTGTTAATAAATCTGCAGAAGTTATTTACGGTGACTTCCCCCTCCCCCCCCCATGAACCAGGTATGCTATTTTAACACCCTACCATCCCATTCAGCAAGTTTTTGCTTAGATAACTATAACCGGCATTGTTAAAAGTAAGAAAACTCCCCACGATGGCAAACAGAAGCTCAAATATTGCAGGACTTACCCCAGAAGAAGTTTTGCTGACATGGTGTCACTGAACTGAACAGGCTGTTTGATGCCATAGTCCCTCTCGGTTCACGCAGAGCTTTCACCTTCTGGTGTAAATACTTCTTGGATCCTCAAACTGAAAACACAAACCATAGCCAAACCTTGTTTTAGTTTTACAGTGTTCCTGGATCGCATAGACTCTATAGTTGGTTTTTTCCCTGTCGAAAAATTGTGTAGCACTCGTAACATGTGAAAAGCAAGGAAACAAAACAAAAAAAAAAGAGAATGAGCAAATATTTGAAGGACCTACTATTACTGCATAGACTGTGGTTAGAGAGCACTTACTGACTCTGTTGGTCTCAGTGGCTGGTAGTGACCTGCGGAGATTAACCATTTAAAAACCAGAGCCGCCTTTGCTGTCCTCCTGGAGAAAGTTTGCACCGCACTTGTGGTTCTGTGGTTGTTTGTGAGGCGAATGAAGCATTCACACAATCCAAAAAAGCAAAAGCTTTAAAACTCCTTTTTTTTGCAAGCACTGTTACTGGAGCGAGCGAGTCATGTGGCTGTGACATCAGAGGACTCCAAGTAGGACTGCCTACACTGTGGCTTTTTCTTTCTCTCTCCCCCCTTCTTTTTTTTCCCTTTTCTCTCCCCCCCCCCC
>VZSZ01010961.1:607060-690300 GCA_013398815.1 Ibidorhyncha struthersii | reverse complement strand
TCCCGCCCCCCCCTTCCCTCTCCCTACTTCATTATTGTGTCTGTGGAAAAGTGAGCAAAATTGGCACAAGTGGCTGTGTGAAATTCTGAACAACAGTGATGATTTACAATAATTTACATCTTTGGACTGTATCACGATCTTGGGTCTGCTTCATATTTGCTGGGTGGCTGGATTCCTTCTGTTTTACTTTTTCTCCTTGTCTTCCTCTACTTGTGAATCTGTAACTCATTGTAAGAAACTTTACCTTTCCTAAGGTCTAGTAGCAGGCTGCTTGTTGGGCGTGTGTTTTATACTGTAATTGGCTGTCACAGAAGCGTTAGTCTGGGGATTCCTTTGCAAATCTTAAATCATGTCTGCCTTGCTTTACATGCCTTCAAAACGACTTGGCAGTTTTATGTAATGCAAATTAAGGGCAATTACATTTCTTTTCTATTTGGGGCAAAATATGTCATTTGGATATCCTGACTAGTTGTGTCCTGCGGTCTAAGTGATGCTTTTGAATACCGGGATTGCTGGGATTTAATGTAGATGTTGCATAACAGAATGAACTGTGAGAGCTGGGAGGTTTTGATTGCGCTTACATTAATTGCTTATTATAGTTTCGGTGCTTAAGAGAAATAGAACAGTCTTAGGCTTTTTGGGAGACTATAAATAACTTTATTCACCAGTTAATGTTAACACTTGGTTTTAAAATGAAACAGAAATTTGATGCATATGTAAGATTTAAATGCTTAATATCATATGTGTGCATGTGTGTATAATATTTTTTATATACTTAACATATTGTAACTTTGACTTTGATTGTGTAATATAAGCCTTTACTGTACCAGTATGGAGTGGGTTAACAAAAGCAGTATTTTTTTGTTTATAATAGAGGCTTTGAAATAAATTGCAAAATGCTGTGTGTAGTAAGGAATAATGTGCACAGACAGTGTGTATTAGTAGTCTTGATTTGCTCGCTCAGATTCAGAACAAAATTGGAAACATCTTTGAGAAAGTATCTTATTTTTTAGCCTCTTTGGACATTATGTCTAGAACTTTTCGTATTAGCCTGATTGTATGACAGATGCACTGTATTTTCTAGTTTTAGCTGAGTGATTTTTAATTTTTTTGGTTTTGTCATTTATACTTTTGGGAGCCGAAGAATTGTGTAAAATGTTGTCTAGATACTGTTCAGCTTTCATTTGTAAAATAAAATACATCTCTTTGAAGCTGCCATCCTTCCTTTTATATTTTCCTCTTTGTCCTCAGCTTTCCCAGTAAGAAACTGGCCAGGAATGATGTGAGATTAATAGCTGGACGTGTGGGTGGAGAGCAGGTTCTCTGTTTTGGGGGGGGTTGGAAAGAAAATGGGAAAGGAGATTTCAGTAAAAATTACAGATTGTGTTTTGATTTTTAGTATATATTTATCAAAGCAACATAAAACCCTGTTCATAAAGACTACTTTCATAATATTTGTTGTAAGGTAAATGACATTGTTCTTAATTCAGTACTTTGAAAGTTATTAGATATTGCCAAATTTGTAGAATTCTACCTCGAAATGAAAAAGAAATATTCTGCAAATCACCCATCTCATAACAGTAAGGGTGGTATTTAATTCTCCTAATGATGGATTGCTTCTATTTCTTTATATTTTCACTGTATGGTTAAGAACATCAGTGGAAGAAGTTAAGAGTATAAAAATGATGGAAAGAACGGCAGTCTTTTCATATAAACAAAACCTGGTTTTGTGCATTACAGTTTTAATCAACTTTTGATGCAGCAAAAGCTTTTGGAGGTTCCTGCCTCCGTTATTTGTGGAACTCTTAATTGTAAGCACAATGTTTCTTCAACTACAGTTATGCATTGAAGATAGTTATCAACTTTTATTTGATGGTAGGTAGATTCAGTATTTCTATATAGTATATAACTCATGTCTTGATCTTAAATACTTGTTTTCATTCATATGAATGTAGCTGTTTGATTTTCAAAACTCCAGAACATATTCTTAGTCACATCTTTAGTGTTAGAATACTGAACTTCCTACAGAAGTCTGAATTTTAAAATGTACTGCATTAAAATACTGTGCTCGGTCTTTCTGTGGAATGGCTTTTTAATGCTTCCACTTGTGTACGCAAAGTTATTCTCTGATTTTGTTACTGTGTTTTCATATGATACTTTTTATAAGTTTTTTTTGTTTGTTTGTTTGTTTGTTTTTTTTTTACTGTACATACTTTTTCACCTGTGCTGTCAAGATCAAGACCACTATAGGGAAGCCTTCATCTAGTAAGACAAAATCCAATAAAAGCAGAAAACCAAATAGTTTAACTTGGGTAATCTAGATGTAGTTTGCAGAAAGTGTCACTGAAAAGAAAATGCTAGTTTTTTTAGTATAGAGACATTCTAAAGCTAAACTCTATGCAGACCTAATACCTGTGGAACTGGCAGCTTCTTTCAGTATGATTTGGACTTCTAATGAAGCAGATGCACGAATCCCGAAAATCCACTCTAGAAACGATTGTCTTGATTGCAGACTTGCCCTCCTCGGTCTTTTGTTTAAATGGTAGCTCTACCAAAATCAAAGTTAACGTATGTGTTCCATGGGGGATGCTTTAAGTCACAATTACACTGACAAAGGAAGTATTATGCTAAGGAATTTCTCCCGTAAACTACGAGCTTGATCTTTGAGGACAAATGAAATCTTACTTAAAGTCAATTGTAACGCAACACTAAAAGATAATTACATCTTTCACTTTTTTGAAATGTTTTTTGAAACTTTTAAGCCATGCTTTATTTCCAAACATTTTGCCTTATGTCACTCAAAGTTCATACAGCATATAAACAGTATGCTACCCTGCTGAAAGTTTATTTGTACTTAAATGTTTGTTTCTATGCTACAACTGGAGAGATAGAATTATTCTGCTTAAAGCAGTATGCTGACAAACTTGTTAAATTGCACTTACTTACAGGGTTTACAATATATACTGTAACAAGACACTGATTTTTATAATACAGAAAGTCCTAATGCAGTTTCCTCTGATGCGGGTATTAATTGTAGGTGTTATTAATGTATCTGTTTCCACTACAGCAACATTTCCTTTTTTTTTTTTTTTTTAAGGAGTAAAACTTCTCTCCTTGGCTCTGTTTTTCATAACTTAAAAGTAATTATAATTTTTAGAGGGATAGTACTGTGTTCTCTGATGGTTCTTAGCTAATATATTTAACATACCCTTTAATTTAAAATATTTGCACATTTTATGGAGCTTTTGTTGCTAGACTTGGGTATCTTGTGGACTTTTATTTTCCAACATCTCTGCAACAGCTTCAAGTATGGTGATACCACATTTATACTAATCTGTTAAAGTAAAAGCTAAAACTGCCTGTTAATTAAAAAAAAAAAAAAAGTAACAGCAAGGTTATTTTACCAGTCTTTCATTTTAAAATGCTACTTATTGGTGCCTGCAAGGAGTAGCATTGAACATCTGAGTTTTATTGCTGTCTTTTTATGACGACTTTCTCTTCTCTGCCTTATAAGCTTTTTCTAAAGAAGATACGGTTTGAAGTAGACAATGCCTGGGACCACTAAACATATAGAGGGGGGGGAAATGCTGTTTACATGTGTAAACAAATGTTGTCTGTTTTCTGTACAGTGGAATCAGGCTACTGAAGATCAAATTAAACCTTAAACTGAACTGTTATTTGAATTAAAAGGATGGTCATCTTCTGTTAACCAATGAGTATATGACATATAATAGCAAGTAGTAATGAATTGTTTTCATCCAGCGTGAGTTGCCAGTTCTCTCACTTCTTCATAGAATAGAAAAGATATTCTCCCGTGAAATAATCTAACCCCTGATCAGGCTTTGAATAAGGGGCTACATCTTAATGGTCAAATGCGCCTCATCTTGATCATTCTTGCTGCTCAGACACTTTTTCTGACAAGTGTTACTTTTCTTGTGTTCCTCAGATATGTCTTGTAGACTGTACAGTCATTGAGAAAAAAGCCCTTTTGCTTAGATGCACGCGTTTAAACAGCCAATATATGGAGTTTAAGATCATCCTAACCTTCTAGCTATTTTCTCCTTTCTGTTTTTTTTTTTTNTTTTTTTTTTTTTTTTTAAAGTCAACTTGCAGAAAATATGGGAAACTTGTCTCATATAACAGCTGAGGATGTGGCTAGGTTAAGGCAGGAAACTGCTACCCACAATGCAATGTTACATACACTACCACTTAATAAAATTTATTTCAAACATGCTACTGACAAAACCAAAGAAAAATAATATCCTAACTATGCTAGTTAGTACACTAAATATATCTAGGGAAAAGTGAAAGTAATCTCTCTAGAGCCTTTCTTGCTTCTGGGATACAATGCTACCAGTAGTTAAACCAGAGCAGATCTCAGTAGTTAAAAGCAGTGAGCTATTTTTAGAAAATATTCACATCGCTCTGGAAATTAATGATTATATGCTTTTTAATAACAGTCAAAGTTATTTTCTATAGACGGAATTCAGACAAGCTCTCTCCTTAGATTTTTCTGGTCGTCAGAATATCCTCTTATGTAGTTTGAAAACTGGCAACTTTTGGTGCTTCATCCCATTTTCACTGAATCTTACCTTTCCTGTAGCCAAGCAAGCAGCCTTTTACCTCTCCTTCCCACTTAATCTTTTGTAGGTTGGTGTGAAAATATTTTCCGTGTCATATGTGGGAAAGGAACTGAGAAGAGGAAAGTTCATCTTCCTAGATTATATGAAGATTTGAGAGTTCTAGCTGTTTTATCAGATTGCCTGCAATTTGAAGAGTGTAATAATTTGTGAGAGGTAAATAAATGTAGTTGACTTCTAAGGTGAATTTAATAGTCTTGAATCTTCAGTGAGTATTTCCAAACATCAGACAGAGATACGTATGAAGTCACTGGTGCTGCTCTGCCATAAATGTCCGGAAAGTCTTGTTCTAGATAGATTTTTGTTTCTGTTTGTTTTTAAATGCACGTATATTAAGGGTGATCCTCTTACAGAACATTTTGGAAGCGTTCGCCTCTATAGTTAGAGAACACTTATCAAGAACAGCTGCTGTAGTGCTGTGGATCCTATCCATGGACTCATGGTGGTCTGCTGAACAACGTTCTTCAAGTTTGACAGGTGAGACAGAGACTCTCCAGTGCCACTGCTTTTGGATGAATCTAGCTGTGGTTGGAGAAAGTGCATCTTGCCAAAATATATGGGTAAGACCACACACAGTCTTTAAAATAGTTATTGTAAGCTTATTTTTAGGCAATATATGTCTTGACAGTTCTTTTATTTGCATGCCAGTTTCACTGCTGCTTATAGATTTTTCATTTATTTTAGTAATGGCAATTGCAGATTTAGATCTATGTTTGTAAAGCTTTTGCACAACATTTACTCTGGAAAAATACGGAGTTGCTACTTTCAAACCTCAGTCAAGATTAAAGAACAGATTTTAAAAAATATTAAAGCAGAGTATTCACGCTCTTCAGATTTGGTGTCAGGCTTTTCATATTAAACCCCATTTTCAGGGGCATAGTTCAGCAATAAAAATTTGCTTCTGGTTTTAAAATTATACCAGTTTCAGTAGCTTCTGTGCTTGTATAAGTCTGCAGCAATGTAGGTTTAAGACATGAAATTAGTTCAGTAAGTAATAAAAACGAAATGTTTTTTTTTAAATTGAATAGTTATTAAATACTGAATTTAGAATCTGTATTTGATTTATGTTAGAACTTCTGGACAGTATTTTTCATGTCTATTTTAATGCTGAGAATATTCTTTGCATTCTAAGTGCCTGCTTCAACAATTGGCTCCATAACGTGTATTTAAAATATTGTATGTTTAACTGACAGTAGAGAAGGGGGTTGTACCCTGTAGAATTTCTGAGTAAACAATACCCATTCCGTAACTTTCAGAACAGATGTTTTTTAAATACCCCAAGAGAAATTAAATATAATACTGAAATGGAATATCATAAACCATTCATTGGGTAGTGATGCTTTAAAGTTACAGATTCCTAACGACATGTTTTTTTTCCTGTTTCTGGATTTTCCAGATTATCTTGCGTAATTAATGCATGATTGTTTCTCAACAAAACATTACTCATTTTTTTATTACTTAACATTGCATAGGACTGTTGTTTATAGCAGTGGACTTTACAGACAATTAAGGAAATAGTCACTGCCCTGAGGAGTATACAATTAAATGTATGCAGCTTGTCATTTAATACAAGTATGAAAAGGAGGGAGGGGAAAACCCCCGTATAATGAACTGTAATAAAAATGAGTGACTTGAGGAATTTCATGGAGAAGGGAGAGTATTTGGTTTTAATTTTATTACTAACTTTCTCCACATATTCTAGTATGAAGAGTGTTAGTTGTTGTATGCAATTGCCTGGTCTTGTCATCTGCTTGAGCTTGAGCCCGATGTCGGATCATCACAGTTGCTTCTCTATATTTTTTGAAAAAAAAAAAACAAAAAAACCCCACAACCCAAAACAAACCCCAACCACGTAACATTTCCATATGCATTGAATGCAAGTTGAAATATTTCTGTGCTCTTCATGATGTTTATGTAAGTTTGAACTCCTCAGCCCTGTAAATAGTATTTTTTCTTGGGGGGGGGCGAGTGGGGAGTAAAATGAGGTAGTTTCATTCTTTCACCCATTTATCTCTCCACGTTCTTTTTTCTTTTTTTTAAAGTAATTAGTACCCTACTTCTTTTCCACAGCTTGTCAACATTCTAAGCTTTCCCTTGTAATTAAAAATGTATTGTGTTTTTTTTTGTTGGAGAAGAGATCTGAAGACCATTCATGAGAAAGAGGGTTGAAAAGAGGATGAGAGGGGAATGGAAGGAATAAAGTTGGAAGGAGGAGAGTTAGAAAGAAAATTTTGTGTTTTTTAATGAGTTTCTGTTTTAGAAGTATGGCTCCCATTTTTGTAGAGAAGGAGTACTGAAGGGGAGGAGAAATGTAGAAACTGAAATGGGATGAAGAACACAAAACATGTACTCCTTTTCATGGTGACAGCGTACGGAGGAGAAAATTGCCCTCCCGTGTCCCAGGCAACGTGAAACCCAGTTTGTTCTGAAATAGCCAGTTCAGATACTGGAAGCGGCCTGGCTGGGTTCAGTGCGGTATTGAGCTCGTTTGCCGTTAATTGGGCTGTTTCTGCATAGCACTTAAAATGGCCTGTATAGGTATGCCTAAAGAATAATAGAGGAGAATCAAACTTAGGTGAGGTTGGGAAGAGTCTGGGAGGTGTTTGTATTAAGTTTCCAACGCGCAGTGGGTTCTGTGCTGGAGAGGTGGTTGGCTGATTTTTCACATCTGCGGGAGAAAGCAGGCAGTATTTGCAGACTGTCCATTCACTGATGTTCAGATAAGGCGATGTCAGTTCTTTTTAAGATATTTTTTTTGTCATGCTCTTAGTAACAGACTGCTTAATAACCGAATGGTGGTGATGAATTAAAAAAAAACAAAACTGAATTATAATCATTCCTTCCACTCATACCTCCTCCTCCTCTGACCTTCCAACCCCAAATGTGAGGAAGCAGGGCTGGTTTTTTAGAGAGACCCTGTGGTTTGGTTGCCAGAATCCAGACCTGTAACTCCTAAGATAAATAATGCAAGCTTTGAGGCAATGTTCTGTGTGAATAGGACAGTGAATGTGTTATTTTTTCAATACTTAGATATTTTATTACTTTAACCATTGATTTCTGTTTTGCTTAGATGGAAAAGTAATTGTTTGTTTTAAGAAGATACGCCACTGTGTCTGCTCGTTAGCTCTGTGAGGGAAGCGATTAGTAGGCACCCAAACCAGTTACCTCTGCGGAGTATTGACAGTGGGGTGAACAGGGTGCGTGTAACTTGGAGACCCAGCCTATAGTCAAAGCGAATTTGTTAACCTTTCCCTTNAAGATGATCGCGAACAGGCTAGAGACTATAGGTATTGCCCGCTGATTACAGCATGCACGAGGACAGGCCATAGCAATGAACGGGCGCTTAGTACCCAAATCGCTTTGGGAACTGTATGGCCAAACTCCGTAGTAGTGATTGGAATTGGAGTATGTTAGTGATTGGAATTGGAATATGTTAGTGATTGGAACTGGAGTATGTTGGAATGAAAAAACAGTTTTGTTGGAAAATTCAGCGATGTAGTCAAAAATTATTCCAGTTAGAAAAATGAATAGTGTTCTCTAGTATTTTCTGAATTCTTTTCCTGAGAGCATTCTGCTTCTGGAGAGGCTTTTTTTTTTTTAGGTGTTCTGGGCCTGAAAAGACTTTGGACTCAAGTTTATCACTATACGAAAATTAATTAAACAATCAAACAAACCTCTTTTTCACATACTTGCATATCAAAGAGTATGCTAATTGGTTGATATTTGTATGGAATAATACAATTTCTTTGTGCTTTATAAGCTTGGTGTTTTAAAGAAAGCCGTATTTTAGGAGTGTGGGACCTACGTTATAGGTTAATTCCTATAACACTTTGTACCAAACTCCATTAGATGAGGTCAGTTGTAACAGTGACGTTCTCTGTGACATTCATCTCCTCTGGATTTCTTACTCTGTAACGATGCTGCCAGAGCAGGTCCTTGTAGCCAGGCTGCTTCGTCTGTTTGGGGAATCCATGGGGATGTACAGATGGGCGCTACCAAATCTTTGCGTAAGATCCAGCGGTGCTCTGGGCAGTTTGCCGCTTTGGCAAAACCCCCAACGTTAAAGGAAGCGTGGTTTCTTGTGAGCCCGCGTTCATTCTCGTGGCATAGGCTTTAAGGTTGAAGCCCTCAGAAATAACTGTATTCTCTGTAAACTGTCAAACGAGCTAACCTTTATTTTTCACATTTTATGCCTTTATGTCTGTATAGGTGGAGTATACCTTTTATTATTTTAAAAAGAAACTTCGGTAACTGTTGGGTTTTGAGAATAAGGAGAGTATGCAGAATATGCGTTTTTATGTTGCCATGTTTATCCTGATTATTCTGTAAAATTTGTAATTGTCCTTTCTTCAGTTTTTTTTTAATTATTTTTATTTTTTATGAAAATCTAAATGATTTCTTGCTTTTTAAGCCCAATTTTGCCCAGTGTGGGTTTGAAGCAGCTCTGCAGCAGAATGTTTATATTTCAGTTTCAGGAAAAATGATACCAGTTTGTTCAGAAATGGAGTATTTGCAGTAGTGAGTGGCATCTTTACAAGCTAAACATAATGATCAAAGAGTTGAAGAAATAACAAATTTAGTTGTCTTTTGGACAAAATTACAATGGAATAGCATTTGGTTTGTCATTTACTTTCAGTATGATTTATTTTTCTTCTCTTTTAATTGAAGAACAAATCCAATTCATAACTGAATGCAATTCAATCTTCTCATTTTCTGATGTGGGTAGAAAATATCTGTTTTATCTGTGTATAGGAGCTACAGTAATTCAAGCTTATTTTTCCTTTTGAGCAACTGAAATAAACCGAAAGAGTCAGACATTCATTACATGACATTATTGTGCCCAGACACATTTTTAGAATTCATGAATTTTACACAACACTAATTCTTTGAGTACTTTCCTTTCAGCTCTCATCAGTAACTATTCCTAGATTGGACATCTGACAGATACGCAACTAAAATAGTAAAGATTTGCTACAAGACTTCCTGTTCATTTAGAGGTGAAAACTGAAGAACGTGTAAATAGATCTGCTGCCAACTCATACGGATTTTTTTGTTGTTGTTTTTTTTTTCCCATTAAATATGTGTTCCTCTGCTAAAAAGAGTTTAGCTAAACTCCACAGTGGAAGACTAAGTTGATGAAACTAGCACAGAAATGCTACAATTAAAGTTTCCAGTGGGCCTTAGTACAGCCCCATTGTATGTGGTACATTGTAATACAGTGCATTTTTTTATTTCCCCCCCCTGTAGAACTCCTGACTCATTCTTTGCATGGAACGAATACTGCTCACTTCAGAGTCAGTTATTCAATGATTTTCTTTTTATCACTTATTGCTCATTGTATGGCTGACTGCCATCTTTCCTCCACAGTATTCAAACCCTGCTATGAAGAAGAATTACTAAATTTCATGTGCTCTTTTGTGGCACACGTCACACTATAAGAATACTTAACAAATATTAATTTTTTTTTTTCTTCTTCACAGTACTCTTTGGAGAAATAGTCTCTAATGAGATATATAATTTGGTGGACTCACAGAGAGAATAAAATTAAAAAAATAAAAGACAAATTAAACCCCAAACTTCTCAGTCACTCTACAGTACACAACCAGGGTGTACTTTTTATGAAATTGCTTAGGTTTAACTAGGCATCTTCATAAGTTTAAAGAGCTCTTTTTTTTTTTTTTTTTTAGTGATGGATGTATGAACTTTTACAAATCAAATACTGTGGTTTAAACAAGGAATGGATAAGTATTCATCACTTGCTAAAACAATTGTTTTCAGTATTTCGGAGGCAGAACAGGATCCATTTTCCCAGAAAAATACTGAGCTGTTTTAATCTTGAGTTGGAAGACAGCCTTCTTTTCTACCTGGCTTTGGTCGTCCTTCCTAACAAATCTTACCTCTGTAAGATGAGCTCTGTGATAATCAGAGCCACAGGACAGTAGTAACATACAGCACTCTAATATTATTGCATATATAGATATAATATTCCAGGGTTGCACTTTAAAGGGTATTTCTTCCTAGAATTTAACTTTAATCCCTATGCTACTTTGTAAGATAACTTTTTTATGATAAGGGTAAGAATAACAACTGGCTAGTTACTGAATAATTAAGTTTTGGTATATTGATTCTTCTGAAGTCGCTGGTCCATTTTCAGAGAAAAAGGGGGCATGGTTAGATGGAGCGTTGTTCTGATCTAGTATGATGTTTCTTTATTCCTGTACATAGATGAGCTTCATTGTATATGTTTTCCAAACGTAAAATTACCAGTTTGGAACTCAGCACGTCCACTTTTATGATCAAGAACATATGCAACTTTTTATAGGTTCCAGTGAGTAGCTTCATGGAGACCAAATGGTTTTACCACAACAGTGGAAGTAATAGATTGAGGCGACAAGTTTCCTTCACCTCAATACCAGAATCCTCAGTGGCCTAAACTCCTGACACACTGGCCGTGTAGGGTGTTGGACAACTTGCAGGCAGCTCAGGCGTGGGACATGGCAGTGTTTCCTGTGGTCCACTTCAGTGTAAAAGAGGGCAAGGTGAGGTATGCTGATGGGTCCTGGGATGATGTTTCTATCTCAATCGTTTGTTTCTCTCTTAAAAAAAATAATTAAGGATTTGATTATTTCAGCAGCTTTTATGCCAACGCTGACCTCTTCATCATCATTTGACATATTTCATGCACAGGAGCTGTGTTTGAACTAAGCTGTATCCAGATCAAGAACCAAAAAGATGCTTCATTGTTTAGGATACTGATTTAATTTACTGTCAAGAGGCATGGATTCATTGTGCCACAGTCTTACTTTAAGCTGTTTGATTAACAAACTCAAAAGTGTTGGGTTTAGTAAGAAGCAGAGTATTTAAAATAGCTCTTAGGGACTCTGATGTAATTTTAATTTTAATTTGCAAGTTACTGATCTGTGAAATTGGGGTGGGGAGGAGCTAAATTATTGAGGATAAAGAATTATATAAGGAGCAAAGCCACTCTTTCGATGAGACCTTGGAAAGATCATTAAAATATCATGTATACCTTTTTTCTTTTTTGAGTTTCCTTTGATAGCTGTGTAGAAGTCTGTACAGCATAATTCTGCTTTTCTAGAATTCTCATATTTCTGTGACAAGAGAGAGGACCAAGAAAATAAGGAGAAAAACATTCCTCCTGTCTTCTGTATTGCTGCTTTTCGCTTTGTTAACAAACAGGGTATTTGCGAATGGAACTTGCTGTGTTTTATGATTTTGAATATTAATTGTTAGCTTCTATCCTCCTTCATGCTTGTGTAGGAGGTAAACAAGTTAATTTCTGTTTAACCGGTACGTAGCGGGGACAGACTGATTCTGGGTCTGAATTTGGGAGTTGGTAGTACCTATTCCAAAATAAGTACTAGACTTGCTGTTGGAAATATGTGGTTGTGTTCAGCTCTTAACATGCCTGCAGTCTTATTTAGTTCATCATCATACTATCTCTGCTTTATTTAAACATGAAAAAAATGAAAATGTGTTGATAGAAACAGTCCTTACATAGCATTATTAAATAAAGGTCTTCATTAGATATCTAAACATAGGATCTTAGAAGTTTCAATCCAAGCTTTGACCAGTGGGGTTTTTTTTTGTTGGTTTTGGGCTAGTCACTTGAACTTGGCATGCATCTGCCTTGGCTTGATTATTCATTTCATTTACCATAATTCCAGAGTAATTATGCTGAAGTTATTGCGATTTTATGGAGGTAAAAGCTGTAAAAAAAGCAGAGAGAATGCAAAGGTCTGTAGTCTGGTGCTTGAGAGGTGAGTTTAGCTACGGGGCTGAACCGCAGTCTTCTCTTTGAACCTTCAGGAAGTCGTGTAAGTTGTTCTGGCCTTCACTTTGTCATCTGTAAAATGGGAATGATAGTTTTCTTTTTATTTTCTTTTTTTTTTTTTTAACTTTAATAAATTTAATTTATGACATTTGAGGGATGATCAGTGTTTGAAGGATGACCAGTCATGAAGGTCATAGAAGTACCAACATTAAGACTAAGTTTGTCTCTGTGGTGTTTCATAGATATTTTTTTTTTTTTTTTTTTTTTTAGTCCTGTATATCAGAGAAATAGAGAAGGCTGCCTTATATTTTACCAACAGAAGAAGGACATAGCCCTCTTCGAGTGGGTCCAGAGGAGGGCCACAAAGCTGATCTGTGGGCTGGAACACCTCCCTGTGAGGACAGGCTGAGAGAGTTGGGGTTGTTCAGCCCAGAGAAGAGAAGGCTCCAGGGAGACCTTATAGCCCCTTCCAGTCCCTAAAGGGGGCCTACAGGAAAGCTGGGGAAGGACTGTTTTATCAGGGAGTGTAGTGACAGAACAAGGGGTGATGGTTTTAAATGGAAAGAGAGTAGATTTAGATTAGATGTTAGGAAGAGATTCTCTATTGTGAGGGTGATGAGGCACTGGCACAGGTTGCCCAGAGAAGCTGTGGCTGCCCCATCCCTGGAGGTGTTCAAGGCCAGGTTGGACGGGGCTTGGAGCAACCTGGGCTGGGGGGAGGTGTCCCTGCCCATGGCAGGGGGGTTGGAACTAGATGGTCTTTAAGGTCCCTTCCACCTCTAATGATTCTATGGTTCTGAGATAAAAATGAAGATTTGCGCTACTTAAATAGTTGAAATGCTAAATAGTATTATGATTTTTTTCGAACCTGTGCACTAGTCAGCATTGCAGAATATTTGTTTAGTAGAGTATTAGCATCTTTCAACTGGTTCAACTCCTTTAATGGAATCTCCTACAACTTTTCTGATGCCAGGTTTTCTGATGCATTTCTTCCCACTATCAAAGTTAATATCCTGGGAACTGCTTGAGTTAGCTAAAGAAATTGCTAGTGACTATGGTACTTCCATATTTGTAGATTTATGTTGCTACTGAGGCTGTAACTCTAGGGATTTTTTTAAATTTAAGGAAGGTGCAGAACATAAGCAAGTGTTACGCTTAATCCTGTCTACTAAACATCACCATGGAGTCATCAGAGTACAGTCATTGCCTGTCCCTTGTGCTTTTCTCAGTATAACTTATTGCTTTGTTTAAAAAAAAAAAAAGAAAATAAATCAGGGCACTTACAAATCTTCTGTAAAACTAGACATTTCAACTGAGATCAACATTTTGTTGTTCAAAACAGGATAACAGCTGTGACTTTGTAAGCTACTGTTAGTGGTTTTTAGAAGCTAATTTGTCAGCTAGCTGGCACGCTGAGCTCATTTGCCGAAAGAAGTTGATGTCATCTCCCATATCGTTCTTTGTCAAAGCTCAGCGTCTCTTTCTTTAACCAGTGATTCTCAAATAGAACGTTACAGAACGGGGCTGTTTGCCAGTGGCATTAGTTTTCTGTTTATGTAACTTCAATTTAGATCATTCGTGGCTTAACACAAAATTCAGTCGTCATGTGAGAGTTGATTACCCTTTTTTTGTATCCTGTATTCATGATGTGTAGCTCCGTTTTGTGTGCTTTGACAAAAAAAAAATATGTGAAGAGCAGGAATGTTTAGTATTTTCAAGTATTGCTGCTTAATTTATTCAAACAGTATTCAATGTAGTTTATTATTGCTTGTTCCACATATAGCACAAAACAGGGATTTATTTAATGACTATAGCTATTGATAAAAAATAAGATTTCTTGGAAGAATGAGTGAATGTCTAAAATCAGTGATTATCAATTAAATGTCGATACTGCACATTCTTTTAACACAAACTTATTTATAATTTCTGTTGAACATCTTGTCTAAAAAGGAGCTGCAAAAACTGCATGTTTTCGAGTTCTGTCTTATTGCTAAGAAGTCAAGTAATGATGACAACATTGCCATAGAATTTGGTGGAACCCCAGTAGTTTTAATCTTTTAAGTAAATTGTTTAGTGGCTTTTTAGTAGCTTCAGTGTCTCGGTAGCTTTACAAAATGTTGTGGGATGTAAAGAAGAGATCCTTTTACAAGATACCAGCCAAATAAAAGATGAGAAATTAAGGGTAAGAATATTTTATTTTCACACTAGAGCAAAGTTACTTGCGAGATCTACCAAGTGTGAAAGCTTGAGAAAGTTATTTAGAGTACTGAAATCAAATGCTGATTGTCTGGAGCCACCCAAGGATTTCACAGAATTGAGTGGGTGATAAATTAGGTGAGAGCCATTGCTGAGAAACCTGAAGTCATGTGCGTGAACTCTGCGCTGTTTATTTTCACAGAAAAGGAGCCCTGAGATTCACAGTGGATAGCTCTCAGAGCTTAGTGGTTGAGGCTTAGTAGTTGTCAAAAATTGATTAGATTTTAAAGGAAGTGAGAGTGCACGAAGAAAACAGTGTTACTAGTAGTTCTGCTGTTGTGCTCACCCTATTATAAAAAATAATATTCTAGAATTAGAAAAGAATTGAATGAATTCTGTACAAGGAGAAACTAAATTGGCAAGGTGCTAAAGCCTGGAAAGAGGCAATGGGGAGGGGAATGTGATAGAAATCTAGGATTACAAGCAATGTGGGGAAAGTGAATGGGAACAATTATTTCCCTTTTTCATAACAAAAACTAGGGGCACCTAATTAAATTATCAGATGGCAGGCTTAAAATGAACACAAGGAAGTAGTTTTTTAACAGTGTGTAATTAAATTGTCGAATTCATAAACTCCTTGCCACAAGGTACTTTAGAAGCCAAAAATTATACTAGCTTAAAAAGGAATAAAAGAAGATTATGGAGGTGAGGTTTATCTATAGGTATAAAACACAGTTGTCTAGTCATCATGTTTAGTTAGGCTAAACTTTAGGTCTGTTGGAGAGAAAACCAAGTAGGGGCTTTCCGAAGAATTCGGTACCGGCCTTTATAGAGAGTACGGGATGTCTGTACAGATCCCGGTCCTGAAGGTTTCCTGTATAGGTACGCTGATAACGGTATCTATAGTGCTACGTACTGTGTAACAGCGTATTACTGTGCGGAAAAAAGTCACCAAATCTTTGCAGGTTTGATATTAGTGTATAAATGAATAACCAGGGTAAAATCAGGATGCAGAAACTTAAGAACTTTAATTGCTTATGCTTATACAGTTAAGTAGGCTGTACTTCTGTGGAAGCATTTTCAAAAGCATAGCACCTCAGTAATATTAATTTGATTTGTAATTTATTGGCCATCCAAAGATTGATATTTCACTGTGAATTTTTAAAACAATAAGGTATTTTCCAGTTTCAATTTATCAGGGTACTCAATCTGAGTTTTTTCAGATTTTTTTGTTGTGGTTTGTTTTCCCTATTTAAATCCCTTCTTTATTTTGTTGACACTTTTAAGCCTGGTTCTTTGAATGCCGATATTTTGTGCTCCAGTTACTGATCTTCTTCGTGATTTTGCTGGGTCTTTCTGGAAGCATTGGCTGGTTGAAAGCTATGTGACTACCCTCAGTAGCTGTATGTATCATAAAAGTGAGGCTTCAAATAGGAAAGGGTTTACCACTTAAAAATCTCTGGAAAACGCTAGTTTTAATAATCTACACCTTAATCTTGTAGTCCTTTTCTGAATGATGTAGCCCCATTGAAAGCTGTGTGAATACCCATAGTATTAAGACTACTAAAGTTCTATTCATTTATCTAAAATGACTGACTTTTGGGAGGGATTCACTTGTGTATTTACTATTATCCTAATTTCCTAAAAGTATGCCTTGATGAAAGCCTTTGGGCATAAATTTGGTTCCATTTCATCCTTTGGTACCAACAAAATTAAGCTTTAAGGTGTGCTTAATAATAAAAAAGCTCCAGTAAAGTTTCAAAATATAACATTATAGATGCTAATTTATAATAAATCTTAACATGATAGATGGGCAAAATAAACTGAAACCGTAATGCGTGTATCTGTTATTAAACACTTACTTGAGATTTTTCTTTTTAATTTCAGTTTTGAATCCGGGATTTATCATCTTAAATTTCAACCATGCTTTTATATATGCCTGAGGGTGAACTTTATACATCTTTTTATACATTAGAAACACAAAATGCTGTCACACTGCCATCTGGACTGATTTATCCTTATATCGTCACAGATTTATGATGATTACATTCAAACACTTAATGTTTTCTTTTTCAAACATTTCAACACAGTAGACTAGTAAATCAAAACTTCCTTTTGAAAGATTGATTGGTGCAAATGTATCTAATCACATCCCAAGTATATTCAGAACTCTATTCAAAAGCGTCAATACCATGTTTTTGGATTACAGAAGGACCACACATATTGTATGTGGTTCTTTAATGGTTGCATAAAACTCAGTCCTGTGTTCCCTGAATCATGATTATTTCCAGAGGTAGTAGGTAAGAATTTCTAACTTCCCCTTCCTCTTTCTCATCCATTAAAGAGTTTTGTGAGGTAGCAGTTTTGTGGCCTGACGGTTGATTTCTGCATCGCCATGTGATTATTTAAAAGCCTACGCCTCTGTCAGTGTGATAACAAGGTAATTGAGCTGCTTTTCCTATCTGTATTTCCTAGATTTATTCTGCAGTATCTGTTGTAAGGTGTGCTGAACTGTAGACTTCATTCTCCCCCTCCTGCCTGCGAACCCCCCCCCATCCCCCAAAAACTTTTTAAATTGGTCCGTTGACTTTTTTTTTTTTCTTCAAGTGACACTGAAAATTCAGGTCAGCAATTGTTAAATGTATTTTTATATTTTGAGCAATTACTTTACAGGCCTAGATGGTAGGATGAAATTTTTGTTGTATGACAGCCTTTTGGGGGATTGCCTATGCAGTGTACATGCATGCTTACACCGGTACATTAGGTGAAAGTGGACTGGCATTACAGTGTGGCTGAGGAGGTCATTTAAGCTGAAATTGTTATCTTTTTCTTGTTTAAAAGGAAAATTTATTTTGATGCGTAGACTTCATGGACTTTTAAAGTGTCTGATGTTACTGTAATAGTGTAAGACTAGTTAAAAAAACAAACAACCCCAATCACAAACCTCTCAAGTAGCAAATTCATTTTGATTTTGCCAAAATGCTGTTACTTTTTTATTATTATTATTTGCTTAATTGTTGTAGCAGTGTGAGTATTTTGAAAGCATGTAAAACTGAAAACATTGTCACCAGATGTACTTGCTAATCTCTGGAAAAGCCTGGAGTGTGTGTTGAGCAAGACAAGTAGCATAACATGGAGATATGTGTGGCATCATTAGTAGCTTCAAATAAGTATCACACAAGCGTATTTCAAAACTTCAAAACTATTTCCTTCAATATAAGGAATTTAGGAGTTTTTAAACTCAACTTTAACTTGAGGTATTGTGTTGTATTATGGCCATCGGCACATGTTTTAGAGAAAGATGAAAGAAACTTTGCAGTAGATATATGGAATAATCAGCTTTCTAAGAAGGTCTCATTGTAGTACTTAATACCGAGATAAAGTTTTAAACCCCAGATCATGAGGTTTGTATTTCTTTCAAAACACATTTGAGTACTAGCTCTCCCAGATCCAAGACATGTTTGAGTACTAATGGATAATTGTTGTCCATGTAAGCATTCAGTTATAAAACCATTGAACAAATTATTCAATGCACTCTTTTTTTTCCTGGTATTTGAGTCCCACTTTTCTTTTGTCCAGAAGCTCCAGCTCTAGTCTTTAGTGCTTTGATTTGGCGAGGGAACGGGATCACAGCTGATTTAAGGCTCTTTTCTTTACAAGACAGTTTATTTTTACAAAACTTTTGCATCACTATTACCACTTTTCTCACTGGTCCCTTTCAGCAACATTTGACAAAATCACGAGGGATGAGGATGGCAGATGCCTGGTCAGTGCAATTGCATAAGCTCTGTTTCTTAACACTACAAGCAGTACTGGAGAGGGATACTCTGCGTTTATCTTGCCATTTTGAATAGCAGCTGGATTTAATATTGGTGGATGTTACACTCGTAAGGCAGGTTAGTGCAAATTTTACTCTCCCATTTAGTTTTTTTCTAAAGCTGCCCTTTGCTTATCTTTCTGCCTTGCTAACTTGTCCTCAACATCAGCAACTGCAAATGAGTTATACAATATACATAAGTTATACGATATACAATATGTTATACAATATTCTGTGGGAAGATTATTTCTTTCAATTAGTGGATAAGCCGAGAGTTGGGCTATGTTCTAGAAGCATTTCCATTCTTTGGAAGTCAACTTTGAGAGAGTGAAGAGGCTCCATGAATCATAGAATCATAGGACGGTTTAGGTTGGAAGAGACCTTGAAGATCATCTAGTTCCAACCCCCCTGCCACGGGCAGGGACACCTCCCCCCAGCCCAGGTTGCTCCAAGCCCCATCCAACCTGGCCTTGAACACCTCCAGGGATGGAGCTTCCACAGCTTCTCTGGGCCACCTGGGTCAGTTCCTTACCACCCCTCAAAGTGAAAAATTTCTTCCTAATATCTAATTGAAATCTACCCTTTTCCAGTTTAAAGCCATTCCCACTCGTCCTATCACTACATTCCCTAGTAAAAAGTCTTTCCCCAGCTCTCCTGTAGGCCCTCTTTAGGTACTGGAAGGCCGCAATAAGGTCTTCCTGGAGTCTTCTCTTGGCCAGGCTGAACAACCCCAACTCTCTCAGCCTGTCCTCATAGCAGAGGTTCTCCAGCCCTCTGATCATCTTCGTGGCCCTCCTCCGGGCTCGCTTCAACAGGTCCATGTCTTTCCTATGTTGGGGGCTCCAGAGCTGGAAGTCTGTCTGCTTTCCGTCAGGGCCATGACATACAGGTGGTGGGATGATATGGTATCTCATGGTTTTGATGGTATCGTCAAATGATTCTGCACTGACAGAGGGAATAGTTCTGTAACCCGTCTCCTCTTGACTTAGGGCACTCGCTTCTCATGGTGATTGAATGACTCAGTATTTTACCCTCCACACAGGTAAATCTTCTCAGTTGTTTCAGATTGGTATTGACAAGAGAGAGATTTACTTTAAAGGCCTGTGCTGGTTTTGGTAGTAAAAATATTCACAGATCAATAGATTTTGTTCTGAAATGTCTTCTGTGGAAGCGCAGAATGGAACTCAGTCTTTCCACTGCATAAAGAGAAAGGTTTAGTGTGTTTCTGCTCTGATAGTAGGGCAGGTAGGATAACCTCCTGTAGGTACTACTCTTGTGACAGTAGCCCTTTAAAGAGACTCTCACCCCAACAGAGAAACTAGACCTGACTTCCAGCACTTTAAATTGCTTAATTGGAGCTTCTGATTTTGGGATCAGACCCTAAATTCTCTGAAATTTTGGGAGAACCTAACATTAGTGACAATATTAGTGCCTGCAGCTGCAGTTTAACTTAGTCTCTGAACTAAGGGAAATAACTTACCTTTCCTCTTAAACCTCTCCTCTCTTTTTGTCTGTGGATGGTTTGCTCCCTGTTTCCCAAGCTTGTGATTTAGATGTCACCTTCAATTTCTCTAAGATTTACCTCAGAGCAATTATGGCATATCTTGCTGTTAAACAATTTGCAAGATAACAGTATTTTCTTCAAACTTTTAAGTAAAAAATTTAATGCCATGTGATTTATTTTAATTAACTCTGAAAGAAGTACTTTTTTTTTTTTTTTTCCCTTTGGCATGTGAACTGCTTTGGAAATGTGTCTGTGCAGTTTCTTTATACTCTGTGATTGGGGCATGTAAGTAATCTGTGATAACAGAGCTTAAAGGCCATTAAAAGAGGAATGAGAATAGTATGTAAAACAAAATGCATCACCTAAATTTATTTTTTATGGGAGGGTAATACTTAAATGAGAAATTCTTTTAGTGCACGTATTTCCCTTTTCTGACTTAGTATTTCAAGTTGACTTTCATTTGCATTGAGTGACATATGTAGTCGTCTCAGTAGCAATTGCAATGGTGAATATATTCTCACCACCGTACTTATATTTGTATTGTTTTTAGAATGTTTCTTCTGGGAAAGAAAATAGTTGATGTTAAATATTTTGTCGTTTCAGGTTGAACTGAAATAATAATACGAGCGAATCGTAGCTCTAAGTTTTGAAGAATATTGTTGAAAAGCAGGAAATTCATATTGGGACAACTTATAATAAACTTAATCAGCTTTCTTGCTTTCTGTTTAATGGAAAGGCTCTGTTGAGTCATTCTCAGCCAAAGCTGAGAGCAATCACTAGAGTCTGTGCTGCTTAAAATTTTTATTTTTTTTCGAAAGAGGAGGTTCATGTGGACTGAATTCCCTTTTACAAAATGGGCATGTTTCCCAGGGAAAACATGATACTTCTTCAGTAATCAGGATGGAGCCTTATCCTGCAACGGGACCTACATTTTGGTCTTTTCGCCACATCATTGCTGTTTTCTACATGGACAAAAATAGATATAGAGTAAACCAACCCAAAAAGTCAATTATAGGGTTTTATAGTGATGTACTGTGAAAAATTTGGTCATGTTTTTCATTATACAGAATGTTCTTTCCGAAGACATAAACAGAAAAAAGCACATATGTTTGATTTTAAAAATAACTTTGCTTAGCTGTTTAAAAACGCTGGAGACATTTTGGATAGTTCTAAATGATCAGCATCATAATTATATGATAAAACTTCTGTGTAAAGACCTATCTGGTTTATAATTATTTAACTGTTGGGATTTTGGGGTTCAAGAGGTATACTTTGAAAAATTTCTCATACATATCTGAAAAGTCTGAGTTATTCATCTTCCTCTCCTCTCTAATCAGGAAGTAACTGTTAAATCTGTGATGTCAGTTTAGGGGGAATGATTTAATTTAAAAAGTATTAACATGTGAAAGAAATATTGGAATGAATGAAAACAGTTTGGTCCGCTGACATTCAAACCAGTGATTATCCTAGGATAGCGTAGTGCAGGAGAGATGCTGAAGTAATAACTACAATTACAGTATCAAAGCAGTAAAAATTAATATGTAATAATAGAATTATAAACAAAAGCCACATTTTCAGTTGCGGGTGCCTGAAGTTTAATAGATAAACCCATATTTAGACATCTACAGAAATACGGTAAGACTCTTGTAGGTGTGGAGCTCTGGCACTTCACGTTCTTTTCATGGCAAATTGCAAATGCTTGGCACTCTTGCAAATGAGTCCAAATCTAGTTAGGTTTCTAATATTTGAAAAATGAGGAAGATTTAAAGATGCAAACAGATATACAAATGAGCTTAACTACTTTTTGAAGAATAAATGCTGGTGGGTTTTTTAGATAGTGTAATTTAATTGGTTAGATTTAATTCTTGCTAGATTTAGTTTGGGCCTGATCCAGTTTTTAATACATTTAGTGGGAACTTTTGAAACTTTTGTTTATTGCTAACACGTTTTCTGACTAAATTTGCTTGTTGTTTTGCTTGGCACTTAAATAATAAACAATTGCTTACTTAGATTTATATGAAAAGACCCTTTAATCGTATCTTTTAAAGAAAAATTAATTCATAAAATTGCTATTCCTGGAGATTATTACATACACCAAAATTATCAAATGCATAAGGCAATCATAGAGATATTACAAAGTTGGTTACTAATTTTTTTAATTATTTCTAAGCAGCCTGTTTCCAGTTTGCAAATACTTTGTTTCCAGTACACTGACCGCAGTCAAAGAGTACCTTTATACGTCAGCAGTTCTTGTCGCTTGTGTAGTGTCCTCCTACTTCTCTCCATTGTCAGTCTGCATCATCTTTTTTATTTCTCCACAGAGAGCAGACCTTACCACCACCTTTTCATTTAGTCGCCGTATTTACGAGGTGCTTCCTGTGCATGTTCGGGGTAACCCAATACATGTTTCCTCCTACTTATTTTCTCTGCACAACTTGATGTCCCCAAGCGATACCGTATTTCGCTTCCTCGAGCTTCAGTATTGCATTCATTCTGAATGTCTTCTAATTAATCCATGGATCTCTTAGGCTTCCGTATGCTCTAACTCAGCCATTGGACATGTCTTCAGTTTATGCATTTAAAGGCCAAAAGGGTATTTTAGCTTTTCTGTCCTAAGCTGTTATATCAGCTGTCCCTGTTAAAAAGTACTTCCATCAAAAATGTTAGTGAAAGTTTGACTAACATTTTTTTCCAAAATGTAATCCAGATTGGATTTAAAACATGACAAGATAATGAATCTACCATGTCTCTTGGTATTCTGTTTAGTTAGTTAATTAATCAATCAATCATTTAAGTAGTAGTTGTATTAAATCAAATGTGAGTGTGTCTGGTGTCGATTTCCAGTCACTTTGGCTGTCTCCACTCTTTCATGCATCTTCCTCCAAGAAATACACTTTCATTAAGATATTGAGTCAACTCTTGGTGTTTTTTTTTTGCTAAGCTAGACAAGTTGGATTCTCTCTGTCTTCTGCCATATTTTCTTGTCAATAACTTGTTTCTCTTGTCTTTTAAAACTGGACCCTGGGACTGAGCACACAAGTGTATTATCTGTATCACAAACGAGGCAGAGAGAGGTCAGATAACTTTGCATTCTTACATCTGGTGATCTCATTAAACATTTTTTACTTCTTACTGTAGTGGGGACTCCTATTAAATTGAATATTTACTCTAAATCTTAACTTCTTTTCCGTGTTGTATTCTGGAGTGTTGGCCATTTTGCAGTTACACTGTGTATTTTTCTCTAAAATATGTAGCTTTACTTTGAGATATATGTCAAATTTTGTTTTGTTTGAACGGACTCCTATTTGTTAGGTAATCCACATCACGTTAAATGACTTTACTGTCTTGTGCTGGGATGGCGTCCCATTGTGGGACCAGCGTGGACTGGGGGGAAGGTGAGGCGGTGAGCAGCTGTGTGGGTGCTTGGCTGTTGGCTGGGGTCAGCCCACCACATCTTCTTCAGATTTTCCCATCTCCCAGCTTAGAGCCCTTGGCAGAGGTTGAAACAGGTGCACAGGCTTGTGTAGATGAAGCAGGGTGAGAGAGAGGATATAGGACAGGAGAAGTTGATGGAAGAACTGAAGAATGGAAAGGAAGGCAGGATGGAAGGGAAGAGAGGTTAATAAAATTTGAAGGGAAAAGCAGAAGATAAAAAAGGAGAGGTGGAGAAGGGAGCTCTAAAAACAACTAAAGTTGCCTCATTCCTTAGCAAAAAGGGACCAGAATGTGATGAGAAGATTTCAGTTGCAGCATTCCTCAAAACTCTAATGTGAGCAGAGATATTTATTTATTTATTTATTTAAACTAGGTTGTTTAAGTTGCCTCAGAAGTAGAATTGCATGAGAGGTCCTTGGAGTCAAGGTGCTGCAGGAATTCCAAAAGCAAAATAAATTATTCTGATCTATGCCCATATATATCACTTCTGGGCTTAACGGAATCAAATTGTGGTTACAATAAAGGGAACTTTGTTTACATTCTCTGGATCCATTTTATGTAGTTAAACCTAAGTAATGTTTCTTTTATAGGGATCATCACATACTTTAAACCGGGGCCCAGCAATGGAATGCAATGAAAAAGAGAGTGCGACTGAAGTATCTATGAAATTCACTGTTAAGTCTGTACTCAACTCTTCTAAATTGCTATAAAACCTAAAGTTTTGATCACAGATGCATGCATTAAATACTATAAGTTAGTCTGGCCACCTGCCTTAATATCAAATTTTCTTTCAGGGAAAGAAAACGTTTTCATATTTCTGATTGCTGGAGAAGGTCAACAAATCTTTGGGGTTTTGTTCATGTGAATAAATACATTTCTTTGTGACTAGAAAGTAGGCTTCAGGTTGCATGTGGTATAGTCCAAATTTATATTATTCCATTTGTATTTGGTTCAAGCGAGACGATGCATTCTGATGCTGCATTTGAACTGGATGAGACATTATAAATTGTCTAAAGGTGATTACCCTTGTTTCTGGCTCTTTGAAATATCTTCTTGTTAACACGGTGAGAGGTTGTGTCTATACATAGAAATTGTGTTAGCGTGGAAATGAATTTTAGAATGACACGTCCGATTACATGTGCTCACATGTTTGTGTAAAGGCATGTAATGGCTGTGACGTTAATGGAATGTCAGAACAAAACCAAGGTGTAACCCAAGATTTTAGAGAAGACCTTTCGAGGTGGCCTCTTGCTGTAAGAAAGTGCTATAGAGAAAAAAGCACTTGAAGGGTAAAACAGGACTCTCTAAGCATGGCTTTCTTCAAAACAGGACTCTCTAAGCATGGCTTTCTTCTCTCTGCTACTGGAAAGTATGATCTCTTCTGATGCTTCCTGAGCAACATAATCTTCAGCTGTCATCTCCTCCAACATTTTGAGTGCTGGTTTTTGAGTTTTTTTTTACCTTATTTTGAAATTCCGCTATAACACCACAAAGAAATCATTCTCTGTCATTTGTTTTCTAGTTTGGATAATTCTTGGCTTTATAAGTAGATGCTGTGTGTTAGCACCATTGACCTTCTTTTTCTCTAGCACCTTGGATTTGTGTTTATGGACCAGAACATGGTTACTGGAATCCGTGAAGAACAAAACTGTATCCTGGTACTGTCTAAAATTAAGATAAGGTAAAAGGGATCTAGATAAGTGAACTCATTGGTTATCCATACCTTTGCATTTTGCTCTCTGATCGATGACAGAGAGGAGGAACCCTCTACTAGATTATTCATATAGCCTATTTTAGGATAAAGTGAGTTTCTTGAGTTGCTTATTTTTCTCTGCTGAGAGTATAGGACAGTTAATGTAAATACAGATATCTAACATGTATATACTGAAGTTTGGGCAGGTGAAACAAAACATTTAAATGAACAAATAAAGAGTAATGCCTGCCCCTCCCTTAGCGTTGGGAGTTCTGTTATTGGATCTCTCTTCTCTGTCTAGCTGCTGCTTTTATTTTTTTTTTGTTTAACCTAAACTGTAGAAGGACTTAATTTTATTTGGGCCTTTTATCACTTTAATAAGATGTTAATGAGAATGTGGTTCACAAGTCATTAAGGAGAGGCTGGCAGATAGACCATATGATGATATAAACACGTTTATCATCTGTTTTCATGGACAACTAGGCTGAAGATGTTAAAGGTGTAGGTCAATGCTAATCGTGAGTCTGAATGTAGGAGCAAGCTGTAGACCAATCTGGAGAGTGCTAAAGTTTTGGAAACAACAGCAAAATAGGTAGTCGGAAATTCTCAGAAGAGTTTGGGGAAGGAGATGGAGAATCAACTTCATCTGATCCAGGGATCAGCAGAATGATTCCTGAAACATACACCTTTCTGTGGATAGCTGCGTTGGTTAAGTACCATCAAACTGTAAACAGACCTGTTTGGTTTTGAAGTGGAATCAACTTGGAGTAGTCCTTGAGTTACGACTTAATTTTTCACTGATGACAAACTAAAAATTTGTTGAGATCAATTTTGCCATGAAGTTGGTGTTCACCTCCTTTAAGAGCAGCATGGGTAATTAACGCTAGCAGAACGCAATTTCCTCCACAGATACTGCACTGAAAATACAGTCCTTCAGTTAGTCTCGTGTGAGTTCTTCTCTTCATTTGAGTTTTTATTTTGAGATGCTGCTTGGTACATTGCATTGCTTATTAACTTAACATGACTTACCTTGCAGATTTTGGCTGCTTGTTACTGTTGTAGCGTTCCGAGGTTCAGTAGACACCAGGACCATTTTATGGTAGGGACTCTTTGCTGCTGTGGTAATCTTTCAGTATGTAAAAATTATGAAGGAATTGGAAAAGAATTAAATTGGTGTATGGATAGAAATTTGCTATTTTTTAAATGATTTAACGTCTCAGGGTTGCCCATCTGTCCCTTAGTCTATTTGCCAGTGAATGACCTTGTGCTTGGTAAGGAACTGGCCCACAAATAGTACTAAAGGAACAATAATGATGGAGTCTTTTGGTAGTAGCATCTAATACTCAAAATATCTGTTAGCACTTGATTTGAATAAAACTCAGATATCATTTCAGGTGAATAAATGGAATAACTTTGTTGGATATTGTAAAGAAATGATCTACGGAATGAGACTTGCATGCAGGAATGGAAAAGAAGAAAAAAGTGCTGCTAAGACTTTTCAGAATGAAGACCTGTGATATATTGGAAGTGCTACCTGTTGTAGGTGACCCTGCTCTGGTGGGGGCGTTGGACTAGATGATCTCCAGAGGTCCCTTCCAACCCTGACTATTCTGTGATTCTGTGATTCTGTGATTCTACGAGACAGACCAGGAGAGAGTGATACTCATCCTTGTATTATTTCATCACACTTAGTACCATTTTATCTCTTCTAATATGTTTACTTTCATACTTCTGTGTGCCTGATGAATGTGTTCAAAAGTTCTTTCACTTAGGGAACGGTCTGGTTCCCTTGGACATGTATCTGGGCAATGGCTTTGTCTCCATTATTTCCCAAGGACTTTGTTTTCCGTGGAGGGCTGAAACAGTCTCTACAGTCTTCTGCCTTTGAAAATATAAGCAAGCTTGCTGGCGGTGTTCTTTTTGCTGGCGGTGTTCTTTTTTTGGAATGTTTTGGCAGTCTTTCCAATGATTCTAACCCATTTAACTCTGAACGAAACAGTGAAAAGGGTACATGATTGTGTTTATACCCAATTTGTGTTGTTTCTGCAATATTGTGTGAAGCAGAGGTTAATTGAGAGCCAAGCCCTTGGATGATAGCTGTTGACCACTAACTTTGTAACATACCGAATATGGAAAACTACATGCTTGAGGGAAGGAGGAAGACCTGGAAAGAAGGAATCATTAGGTCTCAACAGGATGAAGCAAAGAGCATCTAATTCCCTTTCCATCTTTAGCTTTCCTTCATATACATATATATATTATTTTTTTTCCATAAACCAGAAAGTCACAAGCACAAATTATTTGTTTACTGTTAGGATCTTGCTAAAATGTTAACTATACTAATTCCATAATAAAAATGACGAAGTTTGTACGCATGGTATCTGTACCCTTGGACCAACAGCAACAGGCAGATTAGTAACTTTAGAACAGGTATGCCTATTGGCCCATGCAGTGGATTTTGAATGCAGAATTTGGCAAGAAAGAAATCATTTATGTAAAGAACAGTATAAACTGCTGAGATTTATATTTGACAGTTATGTACGTACCAAGAAATACTTCTTAACCTTTGATGTTTTAAGACTGCCAGGCTAAGAAAAGGGAGTAAGCTTTTCCCTCTAAAGCAAGTTTATCTTTGCATTATGTCCCAATGTGGTACTGCTAGTTGCTGTTAATATTTTTCTTTTTGGTTTTCTGAATTAATAGGTGAAACTTTTTGGATTGACTGTTGCCCTAAGACTTTCAGAAAGCTTATGGTGGTAGTCACTGCTAATTTAAAGAAGGCAGTATTAAGTATTTATATTTATCCTGAAGAGCTTTTGATCATAGCTCCATCCCACTCCATCTCAGCAGCCAGCATTTTTCTCCCGTCTATATCAACAGTCCCAACTTCTTAGAAGTTGGAGATCATAAATAAGTATTTAAAGATATCTTAAATCTATTTAGTTCCACAGATTCCTCTCTATTACCCTCCTCCATGCCACACACATGCATGCAAAGGCAGAGCTTGGTGGCCCCATAAAAACTCAATATTGACCCTAAGGCCCTCTGAAAATCCGCTTTGAAATCTTGGTTTTATTTTCTTCAAGTTTTTAATGGTTAAAGTTCATATTCACAAGTATTTAAAAGGTGTGGATCAGCACCTTATTTGCAGTGTTATTTAAAGTCCTTGGTGTTCTCAAATCTGCTGTAAGGTTTTTTTTCACTGGGTTAATTATAGTGGGATTTTTATTTTTTTTTTAATCGAAAAGTATTTCTTTGTCCTTATGCCTAAATCTTGCAAATTCCCAGGAGAGAAATTTTCACATTCTGGAGTTTAGGACAGGGTTCTGCAAGACGCCTACTGTGTTTGGCTATTTCCATCTTAATAAGAAGGGCTTTATGTCTACTAAACCACTATTTCTACGTTTTTATGGAATTGGGCAGTGCCCAGTTCCATAAAAAGCCATTGTACCATAGCTGTAGCAGCAGCGTTTCTGCAGATCACCTACGTGAAGCAGTCTGTAGTCATTTGTAAAGGAAGTTAAAAATTGAACATAGAAACTTCAGGAAAAATAACTTTGCTTAGAAGTAAAGAGAAACTGCAGTTCGTTAGGTTCGTTCCTGTGATTTACCTGGAGTATTTTTTATGTTCACAGTCACTCAGGCATCTCACAGAATGAGAAGATAAAGGAAAAATCATCTACCTGGAACTGTGCATTACTTTAATGTTTTCTGAATCACTACTGAAATGCTTTGAAATGCGTTTATATTTAGTGTAAATTGCTGTGCTGAACATAAAGCAACCACTCGAAACTTACATTTGTAGGCTTAAAATTGCTTGTTGTTTTTTTTTTTTTCTGTAGGTTGTGGTTGCCATTTAATAGTTTCTTGTCTTTATAATCTTCTCATCCTAAATATTTTCATATTGACTTAGGAAGGTTTTTGTGGTGCTGGGAAGTGGTAGTCAGGTAGAATTTGGTAGCTTAGTTGTCCCTTTGGCACCTGTCACTTCTCGAAACTCTTCGGTGCTTTAAAAAATTAAACTCAGTAGCATAAATACCTACCAATATTGTAAGGATTGCTGTGTGCCGAACTTCCAGCAACACTGAAGATATTTGAAACTCTTATAATTAAATAGTAATTTCTCTTTCAATACTTCCTAAAGATTTCTAAGGCAGGTAGGACTGACCGATAGAAAGTAGAGGGGTTAATATGGGAAAAAATTGATCTTAAAACAAGTGATGTTTCTTCTTCAGCAGTTTTGTGTTCACTTTATAGTGTGTAGAAGAACATCAGGCTATGGACAGAAACTACTCATGTATCAATATATTGGTTTTAAAAATATAACAAAAATGAGTCTGTTAAGAGCAATTTGTTCTATTGCAGGATTTTTGTACAAGTATGATTTTGCAAGAATGAAATTCTTGTAAAATCCATTTTATAGAAGTTGGTTTCCTTGAGAAATGTTTTTGATCTGGTTTTATAAATGGTGTTAAGTATAAATGCAACATGTGTGGTACTGAAACGCTCATGAAAGTTTCAGAAAGATTTTGGTTTTGAAGCACTATTGGAACGCTGTTCCAAATCCTCCGTGTGAATTTATCTGCAAATCTGTAGTGAAGTACGGCATCGTATCTTCCTGTAAATTCAGAGTGGCTGTGTGTAGGGTTTGTCAATGTGGTGTTTGTATCTTTGTGTTAGAAGTTAACGGATCTTGGTCCTGTGACAGCACTAATCAAACCAGAGATCTTGTGGTAAGACTCGAGCGGGAGCTGTGCTTTAAAGGAGCTGTGAACTGGGATATAAGTCTCCGTATTATCCCCCACAGCTCAGACATGTTCTAGCGTGTTGATTTACTTGCCATCTGTTTTATAGTAAGCTAGATACCTGAGCTCTAAGCAGAAATTGCAAAATTGGGCAGTGCGTATGTATCAGGAACCAAATATATATTGTACTTAACTTCATTATATTTTTCCATTGAATTCTATGTTTTGTTTTTTTTTTTTTAAGGGTTGTAGTTTCAGGATCATTTTAAGTGCTGTTTACTGGAAGAATTTCATGAAATAACAGAAACAAACTCATTTTTCATCTCCTAACTTTCAGTGTGGCTTTTTTTTTTTTTGCTAAAAAAGGCTCACATCAAATACCAATTTATTGTTTAAAAAAAAAGTTAATCCCAACATGCAGTTGGTAAAAGACACATTGTCATGCATAGGTTAATTTTCTCTCTCCACCTGTTGAAATGATATCAGACATACGAGCTAGAGCAGTTAGCCCCGAGAAAGTTGTGTTTTTGCTGAAATACTCTATGGGGTTGGGTTGTTTTTTTCTCACAATCCTCTGATCATTACTATTGTTTCAACTTAAATAAGATGGAATACAATTTTTTAATCATGTATTTTTTTTCTGAAATATGAAAGTATTTTTCAGCATGTAATACAATGTAGCCATGCCAGTGTTCTTAAAGCATCCTGCTGAACGTAAGGAATTGGAGGGCATGTAATAAACTCCAGTTATTATGGTGAATTTACTGACTGTGTATTTTTATCAACTTAAATATTACTTAATTATTGCAAATTTTGGAGGAGAATCCAATAAATATAAAAGGACAGCTTTTATGTACCATCAGACAATACTAATGACATTTAGAGTGGTAATGATACATTCCTACATTTTTACATTCATCTATGCGTTGTGACTTTTGAGGATGCCGCTCTTTAAACACAGAAATACTATGTAAAGTTATTTTAGATTTCTGGATCTAAGTGGAGCTAACACCAAATCTGCTGTGCTTTTTTTCATCTTCTCTTTATGTCATAGGTAGTTGATAAATATCAGTGCTAATTGATGAAATTACAGCATTAGAAAAAAATCAGGAAAAATCAGAGCACCTTTTAAATATATGAAAGGTATATTTCTTATTGCATAACTTTTACTGCCGATATCTACAAGAACTTGGCTTAATAGGCCTTTCTTTGGGACAAGTTTGTTATTGCAATTCTTGCTGGTGAAGATAATGATTTTTTTTTTTTAATCTTCGAATTGGCTAGGCAATTTTTCGTTGCCAACTGATGGTCTGTTTATCTCCATCTTTTTGAAAAGGGCTGCTTGGATTCAGTTCTTATTCCACCACCATGAACAAATGCTGTTTTGATGTTCTTATGCATCACAAATCCACCTAATTCAGGTACTCATGAAACACATATTTTATCGTGCTGCGTCAGAGCAATGGTCATTCACTGGTCAAGGACAAAGATGTGTTTGAGCTGAAGAGAGCCAAACAAAATGAAAGTTACTGTCAGTCAAAGAATACCTAGTCATGAAATACACTTTCAGACACAACTTCAGGTTTTATTTTATCTTACTACCACCAGTAGATTGCCTAAGTGGAAGAGGACTGTGGACTTGGTCACAGGCAACATGATGCCTGATCTCTGCCTACTGCCCGCTCAGGGGCTTCGTTGTTGGATAACCCAAAGGCCAGAGAAACAAGAGCTTGCCTTTGTCAGCCAGGTGATCATTAGGGATGATGTTGAACAGTCAGACCCACTATTGACCCCTGGGGTACACCGCCAGTTACTGGCCTCCAGCTAGACTTTGGTCCACTGATCACCACCTTCTGGGCTTAACCATTCAGACAATCTTCAACCCACCTCACTGTTCATCCAGCCCATACTTCATCAACTTCATCTTCCCCTTGTACATGCAGCAATCAGAAATTTGTTGCCCTGTTTGGTCAGCTAGAGTTTCGGAAGTGCTGCTGCCTCTGGCTTTGCCTGGCAGATCTGCTCCATCATCCCGTGCTGCAAACTTGAGGATAATGTATTTAGCATTATTTCATAAATTACTAAGGAATCTAGAGAGTGCGCATCGATGCTTCTTAGCTCCTAAATGTTAGTCACCCTCACTTCTCCTGCTTTTTCTATTTCTTATTTGTTTTCGCCTGTTTTGTTCCATTATTCCTTATTCTTGAAACTGCTTTCATTACTAAATGAATGAAGCCTTCCTTTCTCTTTTAAAAATATTCCTAAAGTAAAAAAACGGGTTTCAGCAATGTGTGCAAACACAAACACCCATGTCTGTTGTGTCAGGAATATTTTTTTGTCTGGTCTGCTTTCTTAAAACCTCTTGGATGTAACTTTCTATGCCTAGTAGGAGCCTGAATGGACTGTATTCTTCTGTAGTCTTGTGTTTTCCTACAAAATTTCCATGCTTTAGAGGGCTTAGTAAGTAAAGGTATATTCCACTTTTGACCTTGTTGATAAAAATCACTGTATTTGATCACCCTGACAACTACTTACTTAATTTGTGAGAACTTTGAAAAATGAATCGTTATAGCCCAATATATAGGATACGTATAGTGCAGTGAATGATTATTTGGGGGGGAAAAACCCCCACAATTTTTTATAGCATGTCTAAGTGAGATCACAGAAAAATTGAAGCTGGAAGGTATCTCCAGCGGTCACCTAGCCCAACCAGCGAGTTCCAAGCAGGTTCAGCTAGAGCAGGTTGCTCAGAACTGCATCCAGTTGTGTTTTTTAATATTTCCGAGGATGGAGATTATGTAAACATCTCTTAGCAACCTGTTCCAGTGGCTGCCCACCCCCACAGTCTTTTTTTTTTCCCTTTTTCTTACTTGTAAGTGAAATTTCCTGTATTTCAGTCTATGCCCATTGTGTCACCAGATATCTCCAGATGGGCTTTGGCTTTCTTAACCCCACTGCTTGGACGATGTCTCTCTACTCCTCCTGGGTCACCTGTCCCTGCTTCCACCTCTTCTATGCTTCCTTTTTATGTTTGAGTTAAGTTAGGAACTCCTTGCTCATCCAAACAAACTTTCTGTCTCCTTTGCTTGATTTCCTACTGCTCATCGGGGTGGACCGTTCTTGAGCTTGGAGGAGGTGATCCGTGAAAATCAGCCAGCTCTTCTGGATCCCTCTTCTTTCCAGGTCTGTATCCCACTGGATGCCTCTGTAGCCTTGTGTCCTTGAAAAAAAGATTGTGAGCATTGTCCTCACATTCTTTTTGTTGTCCCCACTGTATTTTTAGTTTTTCAGTTATAATTGGCAAGGTTTAAGCTTTCCTTGAAATATTTTTCAATCATGGATAAGTTTCAGCTTGTTAAATCTATATTGTAAAACTAATGCTGTTTCCCAAGCCTTGGGGATATCCTGCCTGGGTAATTACAGGTTTATGCTGCAACTATGCAGACACGATTATTACCAATAGTATGAATAATTGCGCCACTTGGCTGGTTTGTGGTCAGGCACTGTCTAGTACCTAGATGTGGAACAGCAAAAATAAAAAAAATAAAACAGCAAACTGCTGAAACGCTTGTAAGTAATGCTCCTGAGTGGCAGTTTTGTTTTCTATAGTTGTGCAGGTATGATGAGATTTAATTGACAATTAATCCCGCAGGGTGAAAACTCCTGGATTTCGTCCTATTTACTGGAAAGAAGATAATGTGAAGGGAGGATTATACAATTGTATTGTTAATTTGGAAACAGTCCTTTCCCACCCCTTCTAGAAATACTAATTCATATAAACAAATGTAAATAAAGAGCAATGTGTGTTGCACTGCAAGTTAGGTCTGATTAAGAAACTACTTGGGAATTGAATCAGTTATTATAAGAACGTTAATATTTTATTGCCTTGTATTCCTTAATGCTCTTTCTCATGTTTAAGAAGTGACCCAATTTTTTCTACCCATCCCTCCGACAGAACTTGACTTTGGGGGCTTAAAACAGGATGTTGTTCCTGTTTTGTGTTCCCCTCCTCCCCAGCTGTGACTCTGTGTAATGGTCTATCATGAACACATGCCTGGAAAGCTTTAAATTTTGAGGTTTCCTTTGCATTCAGAAACTTAGAGAATGTAGGAAATTAACAGTAGCTGGAAGTAGGATTAGTACTAGTTAGGAAAACTGTTGACTGTTAGTATGTGATATATAATGTATCAGTTTTCATTGATCAGTTTTCAATTTTATGTACTTCTTCAGTGACATTTAAAACTAGGTAATTACTGTAATGGGGTAAATGATCTTTTTTTGGAAGACAATATTTATTTCCGTATGAATCACACGTTTAAATCACAATTTGTGCTGTGCTTACTGGCTAAGCAGGTGATAATCACAGCTGATTGGGGCCAAGAGAGAAACAGCATTCCCAGTGTGGGAGTGCTAGTGATAAAAGCAAGGTTAAAATACCTTTCTGATTGAAGTAAGGATTATTCAATATTTGGGTTAGAGGAGAAGAGGAGGTGTTCAGAGGGAGAAGGAAAAGAAATGAATCTGTATAAATACAAACCCAAAGTCTTGGGACGCTAAGAAACTGTCACTTGGACCACATAAATTGAGAGAAACCTTTGGAGCAATCCTAAGTAGCATTTATATGCTTATCTTTCGTTTTGGTTCCCCTGTTTATTTAATTTTCAGCTTTCTTGCCTGTATTTGCTTTCTTCAAGGTAATGGCAAACACCAGTGGATCCTATTACTGTATGTACGTTGATCATGATGATATGTATACTAGTGTACTTGAGCAGCGCCCAGCGTCTCGGTCGTGTTGCTGTAAGATATTCAGAGGATATTGGGTGTTTTTCCACTTCACTGCAGAGTTTAGTGTTGAAATTAGCAAAGCAAAAATATATGTGAGAAAAGTTTCTGATGGGTAGGATTGTCCATTCAAGCTTCCTTAGAGATTCATGGTAGTGGGGTAGTATTGAAGCCAAAAGAACATCATAAAACGTGGCACTATACGTAAAATCAGATGTGAAAATCATATAATGATAACTTAAGGGTAAGAAAAGTGGGTAAGACTGAAGAGAGCACAGGAGAGCTGGTGAATGTACAGCTTCAATAATTTAGAGTCAGCTTAGTTCTGGAATAGTGTCAGTCCCACGGAAAACAGTCCTTTATTCTTTTTCAAGCGTTTATTTTTTCTAAGGAATCCTGTAGCTGTAGTCCTACCAAGAGCAACACAACAACCTTTATTTATGAATTCCTGTAAAGCGTTTCATGTTTATTCCTCTCATTATTACAGAATTTTTCCTTAGTAAGGGAATTCCCTCTGTTTCTGAAGAGGATTTGAGGAGGGGAAACTGAGATGGAAAATAGTGATTTGCGGATAAGCAGGAAGACAGCAGCTAACAAACTGAAAGTTATGTTCTTGTGAAAATAAATGTAGTAACAAGTAATCAGGTTTTAATCTTCATTTTTGTGGTGTTATACTATTCAGTGTTTAAAAAGTAATGCGAAAATCTCAGTTACACATGAATATTTAACTGATATGTGAGCTCTAAAGCTTTGGTTTGTGATTTGTCTCCAGAAATGGTACTTTGAAAGAAAGTATTCTAGAGTGGCAGATCACAAGTACGTGTTGAAGCTTAAAATGTTTTTCTTTGCCCTTAGTGGTGTTTTCTCATCAGCTTTATATATATCGTTAGTTATTTTTGCTAGGAGTTAATTCAATTTAACATTTGGAGAGAACAGTGCTCTCAGAAATAAGAGCCACTTTCTCAAGGCTCATTTCAGTTTTTTCTTATTTTAAAAGTAATTTTAAGATTGTAGACATGTTGATGCCATGTGAGAGTAGAGACTGCTGTTTTGCAGGTTCATGTAAGCACAAGTGGAAGGCTAAACGAGGTCAATCCCATCGACTCAAGTTCCTGCTGTAGTTGGCATAACCCGCTCCACAAGTAAGGAGAAATAATTTAACATAGATTAAATGTAAAGCGGGGTTTATTTTTCAATTTTTCACTTTTAAACCCCATATTGATACAATGAGGTGCTAACCTGTCCTTTATTAACAGTTTTTTTTCTAATATCTGGAAGAATTCTTGTATTTAATGTGAAGAAGTCTGTGTAAGCTCTTTTTTCCAAAACTGGACTGCAAATACTGTGAGCTGTTGGCATTGGAGTTCATTCACTTTGTCTAATTCTGTAACAGTTTTCAGACCTGCAGAGTGTTGTGGTCTCAGTGCGATGCTCATTCAGCCTACTTGTAACACTCATCCTTGCCAAGTTGGTATCAATATCTGGGGCATTTGCTGTTGCTTCTCCCTTGCCCCCAGGCTGATGCATAGGATCGTGCACTATCAGTATGGTATCAGTTTGGTACCTTTTCCAGTCATCGGGATCGCACCACATTCTTTTCCTGGTGGTCAGATACATGTGACTTCAGTGCGTGGGTGTCCTAACCCTAATTCTGTTTTGATGTGCTGACACATGTTTTCATAGAATCATAGAATGGTTTGGGTTGGAAGGGACCTTAAAGCTCATCTGGTTCCAACCCCCCTGCCCTGGGCAGGGACACCTCCTACCAGACCAGGTTGCTCCAAGCCCCGTCCAACCCGGCCTTCGACACCTCCAGGGATGGGGCAGCCACAGCTTCCCTGGACAATTTGTTCCAGTGTCTCGTCACCCTCATACTGAAGAATTTCTTCCTAATATCTATTCTAAATCTCCCCTCCTCCAGTTTGAAGCCATTCCCCCTCGTCCTATCTCTACATGCCCTTGTAAAAAGTCCCTCTCCAGCTTTCTTGTAGGCCCCCTTCAGATACTGGAAGGCCGCCATAAGATCTCCCCAGAGCCTTCTATTCTTCAGGCTGAACAATCCCCCAAGTTCTATAGACTTTGAGGAGTTTTCTGTTTTTGTTTTTTTTTCTTTCTCCTCACGTATATGGGAAAGAAGCTCATATCTGTAAGCATCCTAGATTTGGAATTTTGAGCTAGCAGATGCACCTGTAATCCTCGAAGGCCATTATCTTACATCTACAGACTTCTGGTTTTCGACACGACAACCTGCTTAAGAACTGGGTGATTCCTTTGACTCAAATCCAAGAGATACTCATAACTCAGTTGAGTAATACTCTATGTCCCAATAGCTAAGGTTTAAACAGGGCCGAATCTGGTGTTCCTGTCAAATTGAGTTGTCAGATAAAGCTGTGATATACTTCTGCGTTGGTGTATAGAGAACTTTATATATTTAATAAATGGAAGACACTGTAGCGTGTTGCAATTAGAGTTTGCAAATAGAGGAGCACCTCTGCTATAAAGGCAGGCTGAGAGATTTGGGGAGAGCTTAGAGCCCCTTCCAGTACTTTAACAGGGGCCTACAGGAAAGGTGGAGAGGGACTCTTTATCAGAGAGTGTAGTGATAGGATGAGGGGTAGCGGTTTTAAATTGAAAAAGGGTAGATTTAGATTAGATATTAGGCAGAAATTCTTTCCTGAGAGGGTGGTGAGGCACTGGCACAGGTTGCCCAGAGAAGCTGTGGCTGCCCCATCCCTGGAGGTGTTCAAGGCCAGGTGGGACGGGGCTTGGAGCAACCTGGGCTGGGGGGAGGTGTCCCTGCCCATGGCGGGGGGGTTGGAACGAGATGATCTTCAAGGTCCCTTCCAACCCAAACCATTCTATGAAAGGATTTTAACAAATAAGATTACAGTAAAAAAGGGGATTTGATGCTGGTTTATGAGGTTTGGTTAGTTTTGTGTCTATTTCCAAAACACCTTTAACAAATTTTCTTCTTTATTCAAATGCTTAGTAAAGCATTTAGCTGAAGTAATATAAAATGAAAATTTTGTCCAGGGAGAGGAAGGCTCTGTTTCTTTGCTCTGATTTAAATACATTGTTTGATTGTAATGTGTTTTGCGATAACTCAAAACTTGCAATGTTTTAGGACATTCAGGAGGAGAACCTTAGATAGGGTTGCAGTTTCCTTGCCTGAGTTTATTTGGGTAGTGGACCAGTGTAAACTGGGAGATCCAAATATTTCTTGGAAGAAGATGAAATCCAAATCTGAACTCCAAATTTTGCCTGTATTAATGACAGGTACATATTTCACAAACTTGGAAAATGTACGTAACTCAGGTTTAAAATTTGACTTCAGTCTTCCATCATTTGTTTAAAAAAATGTGGTAAGTACAAGGGAAACACAAAATAAAAAGACAAAATATAAGGATTCGTGAGGTTAAGTACCATAAACTAAATCAAACAGTGAATTAATCCTCTTTAGAAATACCACTAAATAGCATAAAATGGTAGTGGCCAACTACACAAGAATGGCACGGCCTATCGACTAGCTTATATTAAGAATACCTTGTGAGAAAAAATATAACCTAATAATAGGTTTTAATCCTTCCTTAAAAGGTAGGGTTAGAAATTTAAAGCTTTATTCTCAAGGTATCCAGACTAAGACTGTTAAACTTTGTACTGGGGTAAGACCGAAGCTTCATGTAACCTGTTATATCATCTCCAGTGCTGGCCAACAGTGGATTTTAAGGAAGAAATATGAGAAAAGGGGAAATGTATGGGGATACTTCCACAGGATGCTTTCCTAACCTCTAGCTATGTGTAGTTCAGACTTCCTGAGCTAGAGGTGTCGTTGTTTTTAGTAGCTCTTGATGAATGTTTCTTCCATGAGTTTATCCAGCTGCTGTTTGAACATATCTAAACTTTTCGTAGTAGCTTGCAGCAAGTCCCTTACTTCTGTAAGTCTCCTCTTCCTGCTTGTACAGCATGACTTGTAAGGGTTATAAAAATTCCCCGATCTTTGGGTAGGAGGAGTGTTTGGAAAAGTTAATGCATTTTATCTGTTAGTTCTGTATGATAGTCTAGTAACAACAGTTGGTCTATGTGATGTATGATAAATAAAGCAACTAGAACTTCAGAGTGGGACCAAAAAAACTGTTGGTTTTTTTTTTTGTGGTTTTGTTGGGTTTTTTTTTTTTTTTTTGTCCTGTGTCAGTGGCTGATTAGCTGCACAATCCTGATCAAGTTATGTCACTTTTCTAGGAGGCATAATGTCCTAGTGGTGTTAGTGCAGGTGCGTGTTTTCTGAAGCTTGGAATAGTTTGGGTTGGAAGGGACCTTAAAGGTCATCTGGTCCAACCCCCCCTGCAGTGAGCAGGGACATCTTCAACCAGATCAGGTTGCTCAGAGCCCCGTCCAACCTGACCTGGAATGTTTGCAGGGATGGGGCATCGACTGCCTCTCTGGGCAACCTGGGCCAGTGTTTCACACCCTCATTGTAAAAAAATGTCTTCCTTATGTCTAGTCTAAATCTGCTTTCTTTTAGTTGAAAGCCATTACCCCTTGTCCTAATGGCAACAGGCCCTTCTAAAAAGGTTCACTCCTGAACCAGGAGTGAGTCATGTCCAGCTCTGGCTTTGAGCAGAGTAAGTGCAAAACTTCCTACACTTGTTGATGTAGACATGACTTTATTTCTCCTTTTATGAAATGAAATAGTAATAAACCTCACATTTAGTATGCTCAATCTATGGTAATATACTCTGGCAACTGTGGATGGAAGTGCTCTGAGAGCTGCTGAGTCTTTTTCGCCCATGTAACGAAAGACCAGTATAATTGTTACACTTAGGCTGCAGGTCGTTTTGTAGATATTTTTAATTATGCAGGTCACATCAGCACTTAAGACTCATATTTTTAAAAATTGGAGGACACTGCCAGTAAACCAAGAATAAAACCCTAATACTTTACTCTTAATGTATATTCTGCTTACCTTCTTATTGTATAAATTCCCTAAAAATATCTGTAATGCTCTAAAGCTCAATGTTTATTTTCAAAATGCAATTAGCATAAGAAAATTTAACTTTTGTAACCTTTTCCTTAAACCCTATGTACGTACAGAAAAGTACAGCTGTAACCACAAAGTACAACCTTTGACCAGTGCCTTGTAAAGTTGTTCAGTGCCCAACTGATGCCCCAAATGAAACTTAAGATGCTGTCTTCTCACCAGTAGTCTTTATGGAATTGGTCTGAATTTTGAATAAGTTAACGTTACTCACTTGTATGGTACAGAATTCCATTTCTTTTAGTGAAATCAAGCAATGATTTAATTGACCGGATTAAAGGATTAGTATATGCAATGAGCAGAAGTTTTTGGATAGTTTTTGGATACTCATTGCTCTAACACCCAAGGGCAGTGAACTTTGGTACTTGCCCTGTTGGAGGGTCGGAAGCGGAAAAGCGTAGAGGGGTCCCACCTGCGGGGAGGAGCGGAGAGGACAGGTGACCCCCAAACTGACCAACAGCGTATTCCGTCCCGTCTGCCTCATGCTCAGTATAAAAGCTGAAGGATCAAAGGGTCAGCCCTCTTTCTTCAATGGCCGATGTCCGAGGGCAACTCTGTCTGTCCATCTGCCTGTGATCCCGATCCTGAATACAGATCCGGAATCCAGTTCCCGTCTGTCACTGAGTCCAGCCTGGGGCTGCCCCCGTGCCCGCCGGTGACGTGTTCGTCATCCTGGGAGCTTGATCCGGTCTTGTATATATTTAATTATTTTCTTTTATTTTCTTATTAATATTTCATTATTTTCCTTTTATTTTATTATTAATATTTCATTAAAATAGTTTAGTTCCTTCTAAACTCATAAGTCTCTCTCTCCCTCTCTCTCTCCTGCCCTCCTCAGAGAGAGGTAGGGGAGGGCATCTGTCATTCCACCTGAGTGTCCAGTTTGGCCCAAACCGCCACATGTAGATGTTATGGGTAAATGCTAGGAAGATAGTTAAAGAAATATATACTGAGTCTAGGTATTAGATCCTTCTCCTCAAGTATCCACGTGGAAAATGTTCTGAGTTAATGAATGATATTTCAGTTTTACCTGGTACTGTATTAAGTCAAGTGATAGGTGACAATTTCTTGAATCTAAGGGTTCCAAAATTGCTCATGATCTGTGTATGCAGTAAATGGACATTTGGAGTCGATCTTAAAGGTGTTTTTCAACCTAAATGTTTCTAAATGTTTGCCATGAGATTAACGTGTCTCTTTATTATTATTTTTATTTTGAAAAAGAACATGGCAAGCTGCGTTTTATGAACTTTGTTAAAAGAACATCAGTGTTGCAAAAATGAAACATTAAAAAGTAGGAAATACTACAGTAAAAGTTACGCCTGTAACTTTGATTTATCTCCTTGTGCAGTGAAAAATGAAGTGGTGCTAATTACCGCTTCTGTTTTGTAAGAACGCTGCCCTGGGAAGCCGCAGCAGTTCCTTAGCACTGAGTAATACCGTTTCCCTGACTGACTCCCCGGACATCAGGCCTTTGCTGAAGCCATTTTACAATATCAGTTGCACTGTTGATAAGCTTGGTATGTGGCTTTCCTCTCTCAAAGGATTTTGTGAATTATCTTCAAACAGTCAGATACTGGAATCTTGTTTTATGTAGTACTGCCAAATCTGGCACTTTAAGTAAAAGTATTGTGCCAGACAGCGAAATGCACTTGTTCTTATTGTCTGATAGCATGCAAACGGTAAGGGTTTATTCTAATTCTGCAAACGGAACTTCTGCAAGAAGCAGGTACCAAGAGTAACGATGGGAATAGGATTTTTTTTTTCTTTTTTTTTTTTAAGAAACAGTGCTGCCTTTCTTGTTCCTGACTGTGCATGCATTTGTCATCTCTTCCCACTTTCCAACTTCAGAAAAGTACCTTTAACTCTGGTAAGTCTGCTCGTGCAGATAGATCTGCCAGTGGCCATTTTACTCTTTCAGTCCCAAATGTTGGAGGTGCTGGTTTTCCAAGTTCCTCTTCCAGTTTTGGTGGTGCTTAGTTGCTTTTCTTCTTGTCACTGGGCTCTAGGTAGTCACCAAGCATGGCTACAGCATTTTCTTCTTAAAGCAGCACGCTCCTTGCTTTGCGAAGACAGACTGGTTTGGCAAAGCCTGTCCCAATTTCTCTGCTAACTGGAAACCATAACCCTAATTCTTTCAGAAAGGGAAAATCAGGAAAGAAGTAGTGGTTGCTAAATCTTTACCGCATCACTGCCTAGGGTGCTCTGTATCAGGTGAAAAGCACAAGTGAAGATGCAGAACTGACATTTATGTAAGCTGGGTGTCTCCAGTCCTTCAGTACACAATCATATCCTCTGAGGATGTGTTGTTGTCATTAATGGTTAGTGTTCTTAATACTTGAATGAAAATTCATGTTTGTGATCATCACTTCTTATCAGACACTCACTAGAAATCTTATGCATTTATTCTGCGAAGGAGTTGGTACACGTTTATGGCAAAAATTTATTTTAAGCTTGATTGAATTTGTTTTCTAACCAGATGTAGTTTATTTGAAAAAATCTGAATAAAAGCTCCTTTCTTGCAATGCTTCCCTTTGAAGGCGGTGTAAAATCTGTTTTGCTAACTCAGGAGGCTTTATTTAGCATAGCTTGATTATGTTTTTCCATTCTTTTTGTACTGGCTGTTAGAGACCATTATATTTTATACATATCAGCATGCTGGTATTTAAAGGCTTATTCAAAATTTCCATTCTTGGATCATTATCTGGAAAACCATTGCTAAGCTTCAGTTATTTACATTTTCCTATTCCTTAAATTTTGGCATTCAATAAAGTCTTAACTAACCTGTAAATAGCCTCCATCAGGATATTTGGAAACCACCCTGTAAGCACTTTCAAGCTTTCTGTTCAATTTGGTAGTTTGAGATAATAAAGAGTGCTACTTTTATTTTTATGATGCTGTTGCGTGTTTTAAGGCTGGAATTTATTTTAAGTGGATAACAGTACACCACAGGTTGTTAGTTTTTCCCCTTATGATGCTGAGCAGTTGAGCATGTTGCTCAATTGCTGATGGAAATATCTCTTTGATCAAGTTGTGTATGTGGTGAATTTTAAGACAGAGAAGATTTCCCAAGGTAAGAGATTTTTCTTTCCTAAAAGTCCTCCTCCTTAAGACACGGTATGAATCTCACTGATAGATTATGTGTTAGTATTTGGTTTTGAAGGTGTAGCTCTCCATGACAGATATGGTTTGGAGCAGAGAGTATTAGGTAGGATTTAAAAGTTCTATGGCCAAATCAGGAAGACTGGAGATTGTTTTGATTAAATATTTAATTAAGCAAACTCTTCATTTCAATGATCTGAAATAATAGCTTTTATTTTCAACAAGTTTACCACAAAGTGTAGATAAGTATGAATACCTGCTTTGAGTGAAAAATCATTACTTGGTGGTCTTGTTCTCTTGCTTTTTGTAGCCAATGAAATGAGTCAGCATCGGGAAACTTGAGGAAACTACAAGTAAGAAATGAATTAGGGAAAGTTCATTTCTGTATAACATTAGAAACGAAATGCTGGTGATTTTCAATGCATTCATGCACTTTCATGGCTGAAAGCTAAATACAGATTTGGAGATCTTTTGTAACACCTGCATTTCTAGTATTTTTATTGAGGGCATTCTCCTATTAAGGAAAATAGAGGGTTATTTCATTGTAGCTTAATTCTATTAACACAAGCGTGGAGACAATGCTGACAGAAAAGATTCATCTTTATATACTTTCTGAGGGACTTGGCCAATCGAGAGAATGATATGTGATCTATAGTAGCAGGACTGTATTACTGGTGTATTTTAATATGTACTGGAGGTAATACGAGACATTTCCACGTATTAGACAAACAGTTTGAAAGTAGAAACATATTTTTAAGTGCTTAAAATATATATAAAAAAAGTTCTGCTAACCTATAGTGAGTGTAATGTTGTTATAGGAAATGTATATAGCTGGAGAAGAAAGTGAATATATCACTAACTTTCAAATCATAAGTCTAAAAAAGGAACGTCGTGTGTCTGTATAGTTAAAGTATTAGTAAACTCCAACACTGGTGTATTTTTTTTTTTTGTCCATATATAGTACCATACTTTGGAAATAAATAGTATCCTGTATAGCTGGGGAGGAATAACCCCATGCACTGGTACAGGTTAGGGGTCACCCTGCTGGAAGCCAGCTCTGCAGAGAGGGACCTGGGAGTCCTGGTGGACAACAAGTTGACCATGAGCCAGCAATGGGCCCTGGTGGCCAAGAAGGCCAATGGCATCCTGGGGTACATTAAAAAGAACGTGGCCAGCAGGTTGAGGGAGGTCATCCTCCCTCTCTGCTCTGTCCTTGTGAGGCCACATCTGGAGTATTGTGCCCAGTTCTGGGTTCCCCAGTTCAAGACAGACAGGGAACTGCTGGAGAGAGTCCAGCGGAGAGCTATGAAGATGATCAAGGGAATGGAGAACCTCTCTTATGAGGAAAGGCTGAGAGCCCTGGGTCTCTTTAGCCTGGAGAAGACTGAGAGGGGATCTCATCAATGCTTATAAGCATCTAAAGGGCGGGTGCCAAGAGGACGGGGCCAGATTCTTTTCAGTGGTGCCCGGCGACAGGACAAGGGGCAAAGGGCACAAACTGGAACACAGGAAATTCCATCTCAACATGAGGAAAAACTTCTTTCCTTTGAGGGTGGCAGAGCACTGGCACAGGCTGCCCAGAAAGTGTGGAGTCTCCTGCTCTGGAGATACTCAAAACCCACCTGGATGCGATCCTGTGCAACCTCCTGTAGGTGACCCTGCTGTGGCAGGGGGGTTGGACTGGATGATCTCTGAAAGTTTCTTCTAACCTTGACTATTCTGTGATTCTGTGATTCATGATAACATTTCAATCCCTTCAGTGAAGATTTTGTTTAAAATTGAAAAAAGCTTCATGTTACTGTCACTTATGACTGGGTTTTTCTACTCATATTTCAGGCTCTTGGATGATATCAATTAGGATTTTTTAATAAAACACATTTATAAACTTCTGATTATTTGAATTGTTAGACTGTTTTCCTTAATAATTTTCTTCTTTTTGCCACACAGCCTGTGTGTGGTCAGAAACTTTTGAAATTGTTGTAGGAAATATGTTACTTGCTTCTAAATTTCTCTGTACTTGGGTGGTCATTGAATGGCTAGATACTGTCACTGTGAGCCATGCTGCTCATTTATACGTAGCTTTAGTGTTTAAAATCTCTTCCTGCAGTTAATTGCTGTCATTATACTGACATTTTTCTGGTTTATAAAGGTTTAATTTTCAGGTTTATAAAGTTTTTGACAGTGTGCTCGTGGCTTGCTTAAATTTATTATAGTACAGCAAAATTTAACTTAACAGATGATGTTAAGAAGTATGTATGCCGATATGTTTTTCATTCGTCTTCCTGCAGCATCTTTTCATCAGCCGTACTTTTCAAGTGATTAGAGGGTTCATAAAAATATTGCACTGTTATTATTATAGCAGTAGATCAGACTGGTATTTTAAATCCTTTTATTTTTTCTGCTCATATATCTGTCGTTTGAAAACCAAGCTGAAAAGACACGGGCTTGTCCGCGTGCTTGGTTCTCTACTAGGATTGACGTGGATGGTCTGGGGCACCTCGTTCGTTTGGTATCCCACTACCCAGTTTTCAAAGGAGGACAGATGCACTGGCTTTTACAAACACTTTCAAATTTGTGGTAAGATGTTCTTTACGTAATATAACGTAGGGCTTTCAGTTTAACATATGTTGAGATGTTTTTATCAAAAACCTCTTTGGTAAGGTGAGGACCATCCTTTCCTATTAGTTTGGAGCCACAGAATAAAATTTGAAAAGGAAAGAAAGTAAAAAGTCTCTATATCCCATCATCATTTTGGTGAAGCATCCTGTCTTAAAGCTTTTTTTTATTACTTATGATTATTATTCATATAGTAATTTTAAATAGTTAACTAGTAAAACTTGTCCAAACAAGGTAATAAACCTGGTTTTTGAATTTTCAGCATGATAAAAGTATACATCCCAAAAGACAGTTATCTATATTGTTCTCTGTAGCAACAATATCTTTTAGAGGTGCTAAGTGTTAGGTGATTTTCACTGTTCTCTTCCTGTTCAGTGTTTGTCAACATAATGATGTCCGTTGAAGCCGAGCTCTTCTCACTTACGGTCTCTGTTGTGTCTAGCTACAAAGACCTAATAATTTAAGCTAACTGTTGGATTGTACCTTTATAGTCTGTGGCATTCTCAGAAAAAAATAAGACATACCTTGTTTTGGAAATGTTACTGTGCAAGCTAACCCAATTGGCAAAAAATCCATTCACCTATTGTCCTGTTTTAGGCGGAATTGGCTACTGGGAGCGTGGGGCACCCCAGGCGGGACTGACAGATGCTCCCCCCTACCCCTCTTCAAAGAGAGAGGCAGAGGAGGGAAAAAGACTGATGAGTTTAGAAGGAACTAAACTACTTTAATGAAATATTAATAATAAAATAAAAAGAAAATAATGAAATAGATACAAAACTAGATCAAGCTCCCAGGATGACGAACACATCACCGGCGGGCATGGGGAGGCTCCAGGCTGGACCAGTGATGGATGGGAACTGGATTCCGGATCTGCATTCAGGATCGGGACCAAAGGCAGATGAACAGAGAGAGTCCCCCTCAGATGCTGGCCATTGAGGAAAGAGAGAGAGCGAGAGCTGACCCTTTGATCCCTCAGCTTTTAAACAGAGCATGAGGCAGATGGGATGGAATACTAGTTTTGGGTCACCTGTCCTCTCCGCTCCTCCCCGCAGGTGGGACCCCTCTACGCTTTTCCGCTTCCGACCCTCCAACGGGGCAAGTCCCAAAGTTCACTGCCCTTGGGTGTTAGAGCAATGAGTATAAGCAAGAGCCTCTCTGCATACCATGCCTGGGCATCAGCTATAACCACAGCTCTGATCACTCTGGGAGCGAACAGTGTCTGCACAATATGCTCTTAATTTCAGTAGTTAGAAGAGGCCCAGCTAAGAAGCAAAGTTACTGAACAGAATTGGTTCTGTCTTACCTCAAACCAGGACACCTATCAAAGAGAAAGTAGCTGAGTGAGTCCGCCACTCATGGGAGGTGTAACACTCCCTGGGTATTGCTATTTCTTAGTCTTACTGGATCACTCTGTAAATGACCTTCCACAATAAAAATAAAAAAAGTGTGTTTTCATGAAGAAACAGTTTGTTGCACCTAAGGGTATTGCGTAGGAGTCTTCATGGAAATGGTGAGTCCAGGGAGGCCAGGGGGAAGGAAGCGATCAAAAGTTTAATACTGGAGAAAGAATAGGACAGAAAGAAGGTGTTGAGCTGGAGGAAACGAGTTGCTGGTTTTTGCAGGAGCATAGTTACAGTGTGAGAGTTAAGGAAAGAAAAATTGAATTTGAAGGTGAGAGTAAACCATTGGAAAATCTTCTGCTGAAAGGTTGGAATACCTACGATGCCTTGAAGAGATAGCAACGTAAAATGGTTTCATCACCACTTGGAAAGCTTTGAGTAAGAGAATAAGCCAGAAGTTGAAGGAGTTTAGATGGAAAATTAATTGCGGACGGTTTGCTAGTGGGGATAAAGACAGATGGATTTTGGAATATACAAATTGTTACTGTGCTCTACTGGAAATGAAGGTAGAGCAATTCAAATTGCAGCTGGCTTTATAGCGGGTGTTTACAATGGCAAGACACTGGACTGTGCAAGTAAGTAGGTTGCCATTAATGGCATTCATACAGAATGCTCGAGGCAGAAGAATGGAAATCACAATATATGTGAACTTATGGATTGCATTAATGAGAAATTAACCTCAGTATTAGGCAAAATTCAATCAGCTTGAGTCGCGATTCGGTCGCTGAGATCCACCTGAGGCTCAGGCAGTGGTTAAGTCCTATAAGCTTTTGCAAACTACCTAGTCTTTTATATAACTTACAGTTTACCACCCCCTGGCCTGTGGGAATTTAAACTGGAGGATGATCAGAGGCCCCCCTCCAACCTAAATTATTCTATAATTGTATTTAGTGTGATAGTTTACAGCATACTTAGTTCTGCTTCCTCCACATGTGCTCCAAAACCCCAATTCTGGGGAAGCGGGCATCTGTCTCCCATCTGTCTCCGACCTACAAACAGGTTTAGGAAGACAGACATGTGAATTCTGTCCCTATATTCCAGATAAAAGTGAAAAGACTATACTGTTAATAGTGCCTGCTTTTTTTTCAGAGTGCTCTCATGGCATCTGGGAGGAGTTACAGCCTGGACTGCAGCGGGTGTGGGTCTTGCGTCCCAGGGGATTGCCTTGCGCCCACAGAGGGGGTATCGGGCCCCAAAGGGTCTTAATAGTCCCTCTGTGCCTTGATCCTATTGAGCTGGACCACAGTGCCACCGGAAAGTCATAGGTACCAAACTGAGCAACTGACCCTCCATGACATGCATGTTTATGGAGAAATTACGGCAAGCCGGAGCTGGGATCCCTATTCGTAGAGCTGGTTTTATCCAACTAGGGTTCAAAGGGAATATTTGGTAGGGAGGTGGTTTGGAACCAGCCTGCACCCCTTCCCGACTGAACGTCCTACACATCTACGGTGGCAGGGATTGGGAACACTGTTATCTTACTGGTGTGGAATCATCAGAGGACAGAAAACTATTAGAAGAAAAGACATAATAAAATTAATGAGCAGGTGTGGCACTGGAGTATGAAAGGCTGCTGTGAAGAATAAAGAGGTTTTTTGTAGTTTAATCCTCTATAGAGTAATGGCTCCTTGTAAAACTTACTCTGTTATTGTTAACTCAAATTTCTTCTGAGATGCTACAATTTAAAAATCATTGGGTAGTGTGATTCATAGTCAAACAGACTGTAATGAATACTTTTAGTCTGATTTATAACAGCGTGTAGTTTTCATTTAATTTAAAAGTTTACCTTGTGCATGGTATCTCTTTTTTTTTTTCTTTTTTTTTCCCCCTTTTCTCTTTAAATACATGTTTCATTTAGTGTCTAAAGATCTTACTGCAGTGCTGACTATGTGAAATCTTACTTGCTATGATTTGAATTGTGGCATCATAAATTAAAGTACTGAGAGGTTACCAATTTTATTTTCCTGCCTGGGCAACGTGCTGCAGAGAAAGTAAAACAAATTTAACAAATACAGAAATTTAAAATGCATAGGTTTCTGTGCTGTTACCATAATTTTTGAATGTGAGTATTGAAGTTGAGACCTTCTCTTCAGTATATTGATGTTGGAAAATGAAGAGTCTGTGTGGTGACTGACTTTCCATTGACACTTTTTTTTTGCCATTTCTAGCAGTACTTACTTCAAACATTGAACGTTTAGCCCCTGTTATTTCAACTGGTCCTTGAAAATGGCTATTTCAAATCAATATTAAAGCTGCGTGTCTCGTGCTGGCCTGTCACGTGATAATGTCATTTATTTTCACTTTTAAAATCGCTGATCACAGTGGAAAATAACTTTAAATACATTTTTAGCTATTTTATTATATCTATAGGTATTTTTACAGCTTAACTCTCTTAAAGAGAGAGGTGCAAAAGAAGCAGCTGATTTTTTTCAAGTACTGTTTTATTCTTTGCTTTCAAGTACTATTTTATTCTTCTCTTTACATAGTAATGTTTTGCTCAGAAATGCTACTTCTGAGTTTCACGTATCATTATTTTAAATGCATTTAAATGAGACTTCATAAAACACAGGGGTTTTTTTTGGTCTCGTGATAAAAACATACTTCAAAGATGGATTAGGAACAGAATACATATTGATCCAAATTAAAAAATATAATAGTTGCAATTTTATCTCTGTAGCTCCGTGAGCAGAAAGGTGTTATTTAGCGATTATTACAAGATAGAAAAGGAACATTAAGATTTAGCTTGGCTTTCTAGATGTTATTTAGCTGTGAATCCATATATTTTTTAAATGTGATAATTTAGAAAATTTCAGGGAAGTGGTTGAAGCTTAAAATTATTGAAAAAATGCTTCTTCTTGGAATAACTTTTTTGGAATTTCAGTGTTTCAGCAACGTAGAATTTTCAGTGGTTCGACTTCATTTAACTTACCTCAGCAAGTATTCATGAAATAATTTTTTAATAAATCAAATTCAAACATGTGCTGGAAAATCTGCCAAGATTACAGTGTAGTAACAGCTACTGCAGCCTTAGTTGCAGTATGCTAAAATTCTGAAAAGGTGTTTTAGATAATTCTTGTTACATCATTTTTTAAAAATAATTTTTAATTATTATTTTTATTTATTTGGGGGAAAAATAAGACTTAAGCAGCCTATTTTTCACTTTCTAAAAATGTTGTCATGAGGCAGAGACGTAGACTCGCTGATCCCTCCATCAGTCACCGCTTCTCACCCGTTCTGCTCACGGACATAGATGCCACCTTAGCTTATTCTTACAAAACCTGCCAAGCATTCGATGCTATTGTATGCATACCACGTGTCAAAAGCTGTTTATTGATTCGCTCTCTAAAATGGGTATATTTATTCTACATATTATTTTCTTGGAACTACGTGAAGCTGACTATATGAAAGCGCCGTGTTTGGCTATTAGGCTGGTTTTGTTCTGGACTCTGAGAGGCGCGATCCCGTCGGTTATGCCAAATGAAACTGGACTGAAGTTACTGCACGAAGGATACCCCTTTCTTTTGGCATCTGAACATCAGTTTCAGGTGTGTTATGCTGCTTAAAAGTGATGCTTAAAGGTGGCGTGGTTAACTGAAATTAGAAATAAATGTAGCAAATAAAGTTCTATAAAGATTCTATCTGTGGAAAATCAGAAAGAGGATAAACCGATGAAATAATTTTAAAATGTGATTGTCTTTATGGGCATTTTCCGATCACGCTTAGTAATGAAAGTTGGTTAAAGTTATGAGGTTACTGAACTGAGTAAATACTTGTATACATTTTTCAAATCAGAAATGGAAGGACTGAAGTGACTTCAGTCAGCTCAGCAGCAGATGTTTGGGGGAGTGTCCTTTGAAGCCGAGAAGCGGCACATGAGTTTGTTTGGAACAGCTGAGGCAGCAGCTCTTTGTTATTTTAGAGTTAATTTTAAAATAAGATCACCTTGGAAATGAACTTATTTTGGTGTTTTAATCAGGTTTTCTGCCTTGTAGGCTAGCAGTGTAAACAATATGATATTGATAACGTTTTAAAAATTAATCTAAGCATCTCTTAGGAGGATGAGGAGGCCTAGAGAAAAAGACAGTGCAGCTCTGCATCTTTTAAGATTTCTTGGGGTTGTTTTTCCTTTCCACATTTTAGTAGGATATAATTCCGACACTGTATCCCCACTTACAGAATTTTAAATGTGGCTTTTGAAATCATTCTTTTTGATACAACGCAGAATGTCAGAAAGCTGGAACTAAATCACAATTTATTTGAAATCTGAAAGCAATAAAACTGCTTCTTTGGCAGCTAATTACCCATTTCAGATTTCGGAGCGGCTGGGCGTTATGAGTAGGCATTTTTAGGCTGTGCATGATGAACTCGAATAACTTGCTTAGTAAAGTGTATATATTGAGGTATGGGAGGAATAGTTCATTTTCCATTGTCAACTGCCAGGCAAGTCAAATTCCAAAACGAAGAATGTTATTAGTTACACATAATTTCATAGCAGTCTGAAAAGAAGCAGCACGTTTACATAATCTACACGTGAATATAAGTATACTGTCTTAAGCAATGTCCTTTTCTGAACGAAATTAAACCAAGAAACTGTAATCTGTTGTAAGTTCAGCTCGAGGCAGCTCGCTAGAAGTTAAATAACATTAATGTTTTAGTTGGAACTCATGTAGAAGAGGTATTATTTTAAACGAAAATGAAGTCTACGGCTATCTGGTTGTGAATGTCTCTCAATTACAGTGGCGTCCGTGGATCTTGGATCTGAACGAAGATTTGGCTAGAAATTCTCCACATCCTTATTCTGTGTTTTCCTCTGAATAAGAAACAGCATGTGCGAATTACATTTGCTATAATCCGCTCCATACAGGAGGATAAAAATTCAGTGAAAAATGATTATGCATGGTTTAAAATAATTTTGATTGTAGCAGATAGATTCCTTATTAGTTGAGCTAGTTAGAAGTTAAAAGATGTTTTGAGAGGTAACGCTGAATGGCTAACGCTTTACTATTTAGCTAAACACCAACCTATGAATAAGAAGTAACTCTGCAGTTGCAGACAATTGCATTCCTATGGTGGTGTAACTTCCTGCATTTAACCGAACATGAAACATTATTCAGTGAAAAGGAAAAATACTCTTTTTCCTGAGTGCGCTACCCAAGCAATTAGAATGAATTGCTACTACTGTAAAGTGGGGAGTTACTGAATGAGATAATCTGTATTTAAGCTTCCCATAATACAAGCCTACGGAATAAAAACATGTTCTCTTATGCATCGACTTAAAATATTTTTACAGTTGTAGCTACCAAGTTTATAAAGAGGTTTCTCCTATTTTCACAAAAATGGAACATTTTTGTGTGTTATGGAAATCAATTTCAATTTAACTGCTGAAAGTGCTGCGATGCACACAGTGTTTTCTAAGTTGGTTCCTGGCTCCCGAGTTATAGCCAGTTCCTCACTTTCCAGTCTCAGTCAAAACAAAGGAATTTTTTCCCATTGATGCACATATATGAATACTACCGAACTGAAATGATGCCTGCGTGGGCGTTTTCAGGGGAAAAGATAGAGCTCAGTGAAAAATTGCCTGTTTCTAAAATTTTTTAACTATTAGTAATTTTTTATAGAATGCAACAACATGAATAAATTTCAATATAATACTGTTAGTTAGACTAGAATTAAAGAGTACGTTAAGACAAAAATTTAATGCTACCTATTTAGTGCCTCATTTCCAATTTCTTTTTCTGTAGAACATGATGTGACTTTCCTGTGGCAATTCGCTCCAGTATTACAATTAAAAATGGCATTTGCTTGGTTTCTCATTTGGAAATGAGAAAAGGAACTGTCTGCATCTATATACTACAAATAATGTTTTGTATACATACAGCTTAGGTTGATTTTGAAAAAGACACGTTATAAATAATGATTGAGCTATAGTGTGTTCAGAATTACTGTTACTAAAAAAAAAACCAAACAAATCTGAATTTTTCTTCATTCATATCGAACCACTTAAGGTCAAGGTGAAATCCAGTTTGTAAATGTCCAGTTTGGGCTGTTAGCTGAAGAGGTTACTGAAAGAAAAGGAAGTACTGTTTAGCTTCAGATTCTAATTCATGCAGAAATGTTCCTTCCAAGATGTTACTTCTGAATTAAAAAGGGTAAATTGCAGCTTTGACTGCGATTATCCGTACATCTTGGCTTCTAGATCAATGAAGTCTGTCATGTGTGCGAGACCACTATCTAAGAATCGGAAAATCTCTCGCGAATAAATACTACATAAACTCATGTGAAAGAAATGCAGAGAGAAAATATTCATACTAGCTAAGAAATATAATTTTCGAGGTGCTGTTTCCATGTCTCCCAGCAAATTAAAGAGGTCGAACTCCTGGCAGCTTGTAAAACAGAAACAGTGAGCCCACGGCCTCACGTAAAAATGCAGTGAGCTGTTGCTTATATTCCACTTTTGCATTTAAACCAATACCGAACTGCTGTTTGTATTTTTAAAAATAGAAGTCTCTTTACTTTGATTAAGCGATCTCGTGAGCTGCAAATGCTTTGACCCTCCCGCACCTCTCCCATATTTTTCTTTTGTCTTTGGTAGAAGTAATGAATCTCATGGATTGTATTTGGACTGTCAGTAGGATATAATATAATTTGCTTTACTGACTGGTTCCCTTCCAGACGTCTACATGGGTTGAAAACTGGATTATGGTATTTAAGATACAAACTGTCTGCCCTTACTTGTCACTGAAAAATACTTGTCAGTTAAGCCACAGACACATATAAATAAGACTTTGGTCTTAGAGCAACATATTTCTTAACTGATCTTTGAAAATATGAGTTCAAAAGCGCTGTTCTGCAGAATTTCTGACTTATATGTGCCTTATAGGTAGAAGTATTTATTTATGGAATTTAAAAAGACAAATAGGGAAAGGGAAATGGGAGATGTGTTATGTGCTTCATTAGTGAAAGAACAACTGTAGCCTAACTGAGAAGAAGAAGTGAGTAAATGTATGAGGGGATTAGTTAAAAGCATGGATTTTAATATAGAAGACATAGTTCCTAATATTTATCCACAGTAGATTTTACTTAACACATACTATATTCAAGTTGTGATTTTTTAAAAATATACGATATTGTGCATAGCTTACCTAGGCATTTCTCTGGTAAGATGGTTCTTGAAAATAGTCAGAAATAGAATAGTTAAATGATTACATACCTTTATTGCTCTTCTCTCTTTTATTATTTTTTTTTTTTAATGCTGACTTTTACTTGCTTAGAACCGATCCATACTTCCACATTGTATTAGGCATTTAATATGCTCTGTAATTTCTGCCACCCTCAAGGAAGCAAAAAAAAACCCACCCCAGTTTGCTGACCTTACCAACATTTTAGCAAGATAGTTATTTGGGAGTATTCCTGCTGTTGCATTTATTCTGTGTTTCTGTGGCACTCCTTTCAGGAGGCTTCTCAGCATGGTAGAAAGATGCATATGATTAAAAAAAGTAGGGAAATTGGCCAAACGAAAGTTTTGCTTCATCCTGTGAAATATTTCTTGTCCCTCACAGTGGATAGTCCAGCGTGTTCTTACTGAACTATGAAATACATCGTTCAACCTTACTTAGGAAATTTGCGGTGTTCATTGTTAAATGTTCTGAAAGAGCAGTAATTCTCAGAACAGAAATGCATAAATGTGTTCATATAAATAACGCAGCCGTGGGGTCAGCATGGCTCAGATCAGCACCGTTGCCTGTTTTTTAAGGTTCCTTGACCTGCTACGATTCGTCTGTTTCAGTAGCTTTGCCACACTCTAACCATTTGGATTGAAATCTCCCATACTGAATGATGTCCCGAAAAGAGGGCGGTCGCACATATGCACTGGAAGGTTTTTAGCTGGGGAGCGAAACGATGTCAGGGTTGCGTCCCTACGGATCATGCTGGAGCTCAGGGCTGTCGGGGGAGGCGGTAAGTGGCACCTTCTCTTGGTGCCCCAGGACCAGGGAGGGAGATGAAAACGGTGAGGTTGATTAAAATGGCGAGGATGTTAAGAGAAAGTGAGGGCAGGCATCTGCTCTGTGAGGAACGGGGCCACACTTAAGCCAAGACTACATAGTAAGTTGCCGGAGCAAAATAAATTGTTTGCAGCAGAACATGCTTCCCTCCATGATGTGGGGGAAGATCCCAGCATTTTGGCTTTAACCCTGGATTCTCCTCGTTTCTTTGCCGTAAGCAATTATTTGTGAAAACTGGAGAGTGCCCGGAGGGGGTGAGACATGGATTGGTGGGGTGAGGAGCCCACGCTTTGCTGGATGAGAAGCTGGGGACTGGGCAGATAACGGCATGGCAGCAAGGCTGGGATAGGGGCGGGCGTTCTCCCAGTTGGAAGGGGAAAAAAATACACGTCGTCTTAAGACAAGCAGTCCATCTTAAGACTGGCGTTTGCCAATTTACGTATGCAGGCTTCCGCAACTCTAAATGCCGTTTAATGCATTTTTTTGTGTGTAGTTTTATTTGTTTGTGTTGTGGTAGTGCTCAAAGAGCCCAGTCATGGTTATGGCTTCGTTATGCAGATAGGAGGACAGACCCTGTTCCGGAGGGTTTGTACCGTGAGGTTCGGCATGTGCCAAATGTGACACGCAACAATTGTTTGTTTTTAAGGCAGCGGGTGTGCTCTCGTGGTTCAAGTTAAGTGAACTCGTACATGTTAGCAGGGTTTTATCCTTAAGAGAAAGCTGAACTTCAACACTTGGAGCTGTGCCAGTAAATTCTCACGGGCTCCTCGTTATTTGCCATTGCAGACCGATGTATGTCTTTGAAGGACTGGAGCCCAAATTCTTCCACCTTCGAGTTTTCTAGTGAAGATGACCTTTTTCATTTTTGGGATAGGGTCCTGTTAAAATTCAGGAAGTCTTTGCTGTCTGTTGTTAGAATGGTGATGCTATTTCCTTTCATTTCTGAGGTCAGGACATTGCTAATACTGGGTTGCGCGTTCAAGTGCGTCAAATTAAGGAAATAATTTATTATGTAGAAGTTACGCCGATGTTCAGCACCAAAGAGCTCGTCAATGCAACGTATAAATTTCATTTATTCAGCTTTTTCAAATTTAGCTGCAGTAGCGTCCCACTGCATCTCAAGCATCTGCTCAGGAAATTTTGAAAAGTATTCAAGGAACAATTGTATAACTTATTTTCTTAAATTGTAAATATTGCTGACAGATACTTACTGTATCCAGAGAAAGGACCAACTTCTGTTGCTGTTAGTTTGGTTTAAACAGGCGTATTTCTAGAAGCCAAATGTCACGACTGTTCCTACAGGAATGAAGATTTCTCTTGGATTTTCTTTTTTTAAAATTTTTTTTAGAGCGATTTGAAGGAAGTAATTGGATTAAATATTTTTCTCCTTTAAAGCAAAAAACAAAACAAAACCAAGACTTAATAAGTTCAAAAAATGTCTGTTTTCCGTTGAGAAAGCTGCCTGGAAAATGGACTGGAAAAGCCAATGGCTTTCTTGTTTGCGCTGCCTCCCCTCTTCCTGGGCCGTCTTCTGTCTCCCTGTACTAGTGTCTACGCTCGTTCTCCTACTGTACTGGTTCTATACCATATCTCCTCCCTTGCTTCCCAGTAAGAATTGGGGCAGACTTGAAACTTTCTCTTTTTTTTTTGCTCTATGATATTTCCAGTGGTGTGCTGCTACTTAACTCTTCTGCTATGTCATTTTGTCTAAAGAATATTTTTGTAGTTAAGATAAAGATTTGATACTTGCTACACTTCACGTCTCTCAATATTGCTTTGCGTGAGATGTATAAACTTTTGCACTGTGCAGATTGAGTGTATAATCTATTTAACTATAGCTTGTAGGATAAAACATTTTCTTGTGTAAGAGTGCAGTACATTATGGTTAGAAGCATCAGATATTTCTTTCTCTGGCTTCAGTTGGCTGAGGTTGTATCTTTTACTATTTTAAAGATTTATTTTTTTTATAGCATATTAGGTTGTGGTTTACAAATGTATTTTATCCTTTAAGCCCATATTAACAGATGGGCAAACAGCATTGATTCTGTGTTAAATTTGGTTTTTTGTGTGCCTTAGCCCTGAAGACAACCTTCAAGAAAATCATGTATTTAAATATTATTCTTAATGTAGGTGCAAAAGTAGGTACTTAAATTCCAAACAAGTAGATATTAGTAAACTGGATGAAGTATTTTTTTTTAAAAGGAATTAAATGATTCCTTTAAATAAATTTAATCAAACATTTATTAGTACTCTTGCCATTATTTGCTTCTCTCAAACCATTTTTCCTTTAAAGTCTATGCATAATATTGCAAAGCTCTTTTGGGTGGCAGGTGCAGTTAACCACATCACAGTATTTCAGCTCTATATTTACAACAGGAATTTTCCTAGTTAAAATTATACTTCGCAAACAGTTTAAATTTTAAACTAATATTTTTCTTCTAATGAGCAGTTGGGAAAGGTTTTCCATCACAAAGCATAAGATCCAGTGAAAAATACCTGTGTAACTTAGAATTTCTGAAGCAAAGCAGTTACTAAGCTTCCCCCCACCCCGGGTTCCTCCAAACCAAAAAAATTCCCAATCCTACAGGTAATTCTATAGTAATACAGTATGGTGTGCCCATCACTTTATTCTTAGTTAATTAAGAGAAGGTTTTGTATTAGGTTAATGGTTGGACTCGATGATCTTAAAGGTCCCTTCCAACCTTAACGATTCTATGATCCCATGATTCTATTTTCTCTTAATTTCTGCAGGACATAATTTTCATTCTAAAATATTGATAGCTTTAAAAAAATATGCCAGGCTCTATATATCAACATTAAAAAATAAAATAAAAAAATGTAAAGCGCTCTCTATTTAAAAGGCCTTCAAGTTAGGCTAAATAACACAGCTAAGCGCTAATTAGTGATTTCATTTTAAATTGAGGTGGTGTTTTTTTTTTTTTCTTTCATATATTATAAACTGCTCTGAGAGCACATAATTGCTGTGGTGCATTCTTAAAATAAATCGGAACATGCATATAAAAACACGAAGGCAATTCAGTCATGCTCAACTCACGCCGCCACCTCTTCAGGCAGTGATTGCCAGCCCGAGGTCGTGACCCGTTCCCAGCTCTGCCGCCGGGATCCTGTGCAGGCTCATGATACCAATTTCATTGTTATTTCTAGACTCATGTCTCCTCTTGAGGCTTCGACTCCGAGCTTGGGAATTTTTCTTTGGGTCAAGTACCAGTGGGAAATTCAGGACAAGAGCAATTTATCCGTTTACAATTTTTTTTTTTTTTTTAAATTATGCTCAGACTGTTTTAATCACAGCATCCTACTGCCTGTCAGAAACAGGTACTATTTCAGATTTAGTAAATCGGAAAGAAAAAAGTTATCAACTCAACAGCAAAAATGAACCTAGCGGAGTATTGAACCCAAGTGGCTTTTATCCAATTGTTATGACCTGTTGGACAATTTTTTTATTTCATAGTCTGGTGGTGGTTGTCTTATCTCCAGCGTTTTGGTTTGTTTTTTTTTTTTTTAAATATAAAGTACATGGCAAAATCATGCATATATATCTGCAGTTTGCTCAAGGTTACTAGGAAATTGGTTTCTGTGAATGTACAAAATGTCCACTCAGGCAAAAATGCCGAAGTGTATGCAATTGTTTTAAAGAACATAAATATATGCCCGTGCTGCTTCTGAACTGTGTGGTCAGTAAAGCCTGTAGTAAATAACCTCTGGACCAGAAGAAATTCCTCCCAAATTATAGCAAGTTCTATATATTTTTAGCTTACCTTTTTAGCTGCAAGCGATCATAAAAAAAAAATGTTTCTCTCCATTCTTCATGAAATAATATACACTTTAAAAGATTTTTTTTTTTTTGGGGGTGTGAACTCATGGATTACTGTATTTTTCCTTAGGGTTTCTAGTGGTATTGAGAGAAAGTCTATTGCTATAGAAACGACCAAAATGCTGCTTTTGATCACAAGGAATATTACCTGTTTCTACTTCTAGTTGCACTGATGTCAGGATAAAATAGTTCACAAATAGCACTCTAAATAGATATTTTTCTTAGTGAGCTCACTTGAATTCACACACGCTAAGGCTGAAATCTCAGCCCCGTTGACTTTCAACTCCCATCAACTTCCCTGGGATCCGGACTGCTTTCAAGAAGTGTACTTCAGACGACAAAATATTGACATTTCCTTCAGGTTTTCAGACTTTTGATGTTCATCAAAAGAACGTAATCACATTTGCTAACATGTCTACTGTTACCTTTACCTAGAAGATACTTTGCCATTATGTGCTGTGTTTCTTGAAATAAATCCATCTAAAAATATGATATTATTGGACTACTTTAGCTTTTAATAGAAATATGTACATAAAGCTCCAAATATACGTAAGTATAATTGTGAAGGGTTGGATTATTTTTAAATGACCTGTGAAATTGGGGGAAGAGAAAGAATAATTTGTACAGCTCGTTTACCGATCGTAATTAAAATAGTTTTGTCAAAAAAGTAATGTGCCTTAGAGTATTTGAAATTAAACACGCTAATGCAAGAGGATATCTAAGGTGAAAGATGTTTGTGTAATGCTAAACATAACCAAAGAAACTGTGGTTTTAGCAAAGGTACCATGCGCTATTTTATCAAGTGCCAGAAGTTGCATAATGAAAGTCTTTCAGTTAAAAAAAAATATAAGTAAAGAAAACACAAAAATGCCACCCAGCTGGTAGAGATCTTCCTAATTTTTACCTGATTGTATTTCTGAAGAAATATGGCAGGGCCCTCGTAAATTTTCAACATGAACTGCATTTTTGTTGCCAATTTCCATATCCTTTTAAAAGTGCTGAAGCGTGCATTTGCTATTTATGTTTGCAGTAGACTGAGTACACTTTTACTATTTGTGGTTTCAGAAATTGGAAACAACCAAACAGTGGTGCTATGGTCTAAAAAAATAAATTTTAAACAGCTGTGGGACAGTATTTTTAGAATGGTAGGAGTCCTTCAGAAGACAGACGCGTAACTGTGTCTCGCTCCACAGGAACGCTGCAGAGGGGTTTTCGAAATCAGAATTGTGTTGTCTTCGCACCTTCATCTGTATTGTCTGGGGCAATCGGACTCTGGGACAAACAGCTACTGGGAGGAATACCTTCACCCCTGTGTTTTCCTGCTATCCGTATGGATGTTTGAGTTACTTTAAACACTTCTTAGATCAGATTCTGTATGTCGCATTCTTTCTAGCTTAACTATTCCGTATGAATGTCATCCGGGATAGATAATGAACTATAACCTTATTTATAGAGATGATAAAAGGTTGCTATGGGTCAGAAATTCAGTGTTATAATTCACAGAACCATAGAATAGTTTGGGTTGGAAGGGACCTTTAAAGGCCATCTAGTTCCGACCCCCCTGCCATGAGCAGGGACATCTTCGACTAGATCAGGTTGTTCAGAGCCCCGTCCAACCTGACCTGGAATGTTTCCAGGGATGGGGCGTCCACCACCTCTCTGGGCTCTTTCAGAGCCCCGTCCAACCTGACCTGGAATGTTTCCAGGGATGGGGCGTCCACCACCTCTCTGGGCTCTTGTATCTAGTCTAAATCTCCCCTCTTCCAGTTTGAAGCCATTACCCCTCATCCTATGGCTACGCTCCCTGATCAAGAGTCCCTCCCCAGCTCTCCTGTGGGCCCCCTTTAGGTACTGGAAGGCCGCAATAAGGTCTCCCCGGAGCCTTCTCTTCTCCAGGCTGAACAACCCCAACTCTCTCAGCCTGTCCTCACAGCAGAGGTGCTCCAGCCCTCACCATCTTCGTGGCCCTCCTCTGGACTCGCTCTAACAGGTCCATATCTTTCATGTGTTGGGGGCTCCAGAGCTGGACGCAGCACTGCAGGGGGGGTCTCACCGGAGCGGAGTTGAGGGGCAGAATCCCCTCCCTCGCCCTTCTGGCCACGCTGCTGGGGATGAATTCTGGCCTATTTTGGCATTTGTTTCCCTTAGAAGTTGTCCTGTATAGTAAATTATTTCTCTCGATGTAGCAGCATTCAATACTTTATTAGTAGATAATTTGATTATAATAGATATGTTTAATTTCTTTGCCACTTCAATAGTGAATATAGTCCTGCCACAGGTAAGATTGTATTACAGTTTAGATATATTGCTCTTAAAACAAACAACAATTCCAGTTTTCCTTTGTTTACACCCCCCCCCCGATCTTGTAATGATAATTTGTCCCCTAACATTTCAGAAATAGCAGACTTAAATTTTTCTTTCGCTCAACCCAAGTAATTAATTAAATTTCATAATTAGTTTAGCCTAGAAAGAGTTGAAAATTATAATATGCTTCAACCCTCTGTATAAGCTCATCATTGTAATGTGGCAGCTCCTTTGTGGAGGCTGATGAATTTGCTAACTAAATCATCATGTGTACCATGGTTCAATAATTTAATTGATTGCTATGTTTGATTTTAGTTGTAACCAGTCTTCTGATTAGAGGCTATCAAATATCTGATGTTGTTTCGTGGATATAAACTGTAATTACCTGATTTGAAATTAAAAATCAAATTAGTTCTGATTTTTATCAAGTTTTAAAATTATAACTCTTTCTAGAACTCAGATTATAACTCCATGACCATTCTTGGAAAAATTCCAAATTTAGTATATATATGCATATGTGTGTATATGTATATAAATACAGACATATATGTAATTGAGATGTTAATAATTTCAGATGGAAAGGTGTTGTAACAATACATTAAAAATAAAACATACAGCATGTTTTTCATTAAAAGATAATATAAATTATTCACAGATGGAAATTAAATAATAAAAATACTCCAGAACAGTCTCTTGATAGTAATTAATGTAAATAACAGAAAGTTTTTTCCATAAAAATTGAAACCATATTTAGTATCAGGTAGATATTTGGGCTACCAGCTTTAGAGCTGTTTTTGACGAAGCATTTCTGCTGCATTTTTGGGAAGTTGTGTTAATACAATTTTTATAACCTTTCTGATGGACAAATATAAACATTCCAAAAACGAGTTTTGGGGAGATTAATTTCAGAAGAGCTGTGTTTTGGCTACTGTTTGAATTACGTTAATTTGCACCCAGACTTGAACGCCAAAATCCAGGCATTCTTGAATTCTGTGGACGGACAACTAAAGTTGGATCTTGAGTTAAAAACATGTCATTTAAAAATGGCAACGCTTCTCCACTGTGAAAACAATAGCTGTTAATTGATATTTTTTTTTTAAAAAAACCAACATTCTAACTGGATTTTTCAGTAAATTGGTAGATGCCCCAGTTTAGAAAATTTTTAAAAATTTGAATGTACTTAGAAGATAAATATAATCAAAATAACTTTTCTGTTGATATGGCATTCCAGTTTTGTTATGCTCTATTTGACAAGGTTTAGATGATCTTATACGCTATGAATTTCTGATTATTTTATCATGCCGGTGCTTCAAAAGAAAGTCTTACACTACTAACTCAGTAGAAACTCCAGTACTGCTTACACGGTATATTCTCTACTCCTAACTGTAATTGCATATTGGTTACATAGTTGGTGTTTAAATTTCTGTTACTGAGAATTGATATCTTAATAGGACGTGTATATTTTATGTTCACGTGTGTACCACTTATCGTTCAAGGTAATGCTTATGATGAATGGATTTTATCCCGCTGTTAGAGATAAGGCAGATGTTGAGCAGTTTGCCAGATGTGTGATCCTGACAGTCACCCTCTACCAGGACTGTGATAAAACGTTTAACTACCTGTGATTGCTCCTGAGATATTATCATCCTGTGGTTCAGCTGATCTGCTCTGGTCTGGTTCTGCTTTGAGTTTAAGCACCAAGGAACCGCTACTTCTCTCTGCCTTTTTTTTTGGTAAAGATAAACATTGTTGCAGTGACTGAAAATTGATTGTATTCTTCCCACTGCCGTTCAAACGGTTTTAAATATTGAGACAAACCTTATCCTAAATCCTGGTTTCTGTCCTAAGATATCTAGTTAATTGCTTCTTTTGTAAGGAATCTTAAATCAGGATGTAGCAAGGCTTTATCCATCATGGTGGTGTCAAAGTGGGCCTTGTTTGTGCATTTATTTTGTGTTTTATGGTATGATTTTTGTCATGTTCAGACAGGTAGGGTTCAAATACCAATTTAACCTTGGCATAGTCCGATGACTGCTAATCTGTAGGTCAATTAGCCATAATTTTTTAGTTTTTTTTAAGGGCATTATGTTGAGAGAGAGATATATATCTCACTAAATATATAGCATTCTACAAAGTCAATAAATTTCTTATCTTTAAATTCAGAAAGGCATTGAAGAACCAGTTTAGTCTTGCATCTTGGAGAGGATCTGAGCTTTAAGGACCTCAGTTAGACCTACCATAGTTTCTTCTGGAAAGAGTGCTGTTTTCGTTGGTCCAGAGGACTTCCTCTTTAAATTTCTGAGCTTTGACCAGTTAAAATGTCTTTGTGTGGTCCGATGCCTGAGGCTTTGGGGGAAAAAAAAAAAAAAGACCTCGCCCTTACTTTTTTCATAGAAACAGCAACTACAGACATCCCTTTTCCATTTCCATCTTTTTAGTTACTTGTACATTTTAGCCATGCTTGGTCATAGATGAGAGTTTTAGGATCGTTTTCAGTAATTCTGTGCTTAAATTAGTGCCTGGTGTGATAACAGCAAAAATGAGACGTGGCTTAAAATACAGCACCATTTCTATAGTTATATCTAAGCCTTGTTTTAACATTTGAAACCAAATTATGGTTTGATGTGATATGATATCATATCACATATGTCTTATGTGATCAGATCAGGTGAGATACGATCATATCTTCCTCGGTTCAAAAAAGCAAGTGACCCAACCTCCCCACCCCGCTCTCCCCCTCCCGACCATCTCACCGGTGAAAACCCCCGTGCACAAGGGACGGTTTGGTAGGGGAGTACAGAAGCAGAAATCCTACACCCAGCTTCCTTTGTTGATTAGACTTCAAACTTAAAAGAATTGTTAATTAATGCATTGAGATAATTAATGTTGTGAGATAATTATGTAGTGACAAGGGGCAAGATTGCATAGAAGGAGAAAAGAGGGTCCAGCCAAACTTCACGTGAAAAATCCTGTCTGGGGTCCAGTGATGGAAATGGTTACGTAGGAGACACGATGCCGTATGGCTGGCGCGGTGGCCTGGTGTCCAGAGAAGGGACACCCAACCTCTTCGGCTCTGCTGGTGGTGGTCTTTGTAATCTTGAGCACGTCTTTCAGCTGTGCTCGTCACAGTTTGCCTGTATCTCTAAAGTCACTTCGTATGGCCGCGGAAAGCACTACGTACAAATTGGAAGGTGTGTAACACTGGTGGTGGTTATTGCTGATAGATAACATCAAAGCATGATTAAAAGACAACATTATTTACTTTTGTTACTGAGTGTTGAAATTTGCTCTTGTGGACAGTGCTTGTAATGAGGATTTTGATTCAAGATGAGTTACACTGTCTTGCTAATGTCAGCTAAAATCATCGGCATATTTCAACCCTATTTAGCTGATTGATGGACGTATCAGAGATACTAATTTCCCCCCTCGTGGGCACAGCCTCTGGGCAGGGAGCAGTTTGTTTCTCCCGGTAGCTGGGCAGCACCCACTTCCCGGTGAATTGGATGTGGCACGTGCTGTTTCTTGCCTCGCAGGCAAAAGGTAAGCAGGCATCAGACAGGGATGGATGGGTGGATGGACGGATGGATGGACGGCTGCTTCTGCAGCTGACATGTCGTGGAGTCCACTGTTTGAAATATCAGGGAAATAGAAGCATCACCAAAAACTTAATCGTTGTTTAAAAACTGGGTTTCATCACTTACTTTCTTTGCCTCTGAGATGGGTCTCTGTGGGTGAGGGTGGTCAAATCTGAAGTAGGCTGAAGGGCAATTTGGAAATGTCTACGGCTCTTTATTAATTGTAGGTGGAAGTGCCAGTGATCCAATTCCTCATGTAAGCATCTGGGTACAGATTATACATTAGATAAAATGAAAAAAAGAATTTTAGATTGGTGGATTCCAGAAAAAAGACCAAGATATAGGAGGATGGATGTTACTGGTTCAGTGTCCATGTGTGTAGAACTAAACATTAATATCTCAAGGGGTTTTTTTCTCCATGTTCATTTATTGGAGTTATCATATTCTTAAATAAATGCATATACTCATGAAACAGCAAATCTGCACAAACCTGTCAGTGCAATTAAATTATTTTGTGCATCAACTTTGATAGAAAATGGAGAACAATGTTCCATCACAGGTTGGCATATGTCTTTGCGGCCCTTTCCAGTCAAATTGGACCATGACTCTGATACAAATGTAGTGTAAAAATTCTGAACTGGGAAAGAACATATGCATCTGAAAATAAGGTTAATGATTTAATGGTTAAACTAGATGAATAAATAGATCATATATATCCCAAGAACTTTTCTTAAAAACCCAGGAACTTGTGAATTAGGCTTGAATTCAGAAGGAATGCAAAATTTTAAAAGAATGAAAATACAAATGTAAAATATCTATCTATAGTTGGTGTGATAAAAAGAAATAAGAAATTTATAAAAAAAAAAAAAAAAATCTAAACAGTTGAGGCCAGAAAAAAAAAAGACACCTTGGAAACAGGCCCAAACCACAAAAGTCCGACCAAAAATCCATGAAACAATGTGGCTGCTAGGTCTGAATTTCCTGGGCGTTTAATAATTACTTTTGGGATGGTTGCACAATTCTTGATTTAGGTTTTTCTAGTTCATTACCTTGGTGAGGGAATGTTGGTCTTCTCAGTCTGTGAATCTCCATATAAAATTATGAAAGTTCTTTGATACACAGGAGATCTTATAATAAATCTAATGAACTGAAGACACGTGGCCTTTCACCTTCTATCATTAGTCCCCTTCCCAATCAGAATAACTCCACATTTCTTCAAAGGCTACTGTCAGCTTTATAAACATCAGGCATCTTCTCTTCTTGTACTGACACATACTAATATTTATTAAAAGTATGACAAAGCTTTCTAAATTCTCCATTGAGTGGGGGACAGGGGATGTCTCACGCCAGTTGTATCATGTGTAAGGGCTCGTGGGATGGTGCTCAGGAGATTGGGTGGCACTTGGCGAGATGCAAATATTGCACGTCGTTCAACACGTGTGTCTTGCTCAGGATCTCCTTTGAGATCTCCTCTCTGGCAACAGGTACTGCGGCTGCGAGAGCTGGGCACCCGAGCTGACAAGCGGGGAATCCCTTTCCTCTGCTTTGCTGCAGTGATGGTTTTAACCAGAATGTTCTCAAGGGTGGAAAAAGAAAAAAAAAAAAAAAGAATAGTTACATAGCAGTAATGTAAAAGGAGTCTTAAGAATTGTTTTGGATTTTATACTGATTTTTTTTTTTTTGCCATCCCCTAATAGCCTTAATAATTAGTCACAATTCTGGCCGATCTCCAAAACCTTGATTGAAATAAATTGGGTGACTGAAGTGATCATTCAGTGCTTATAGAGACTGATGTAAGTGAAGCAGGATTTGTAGGGAGAGGTGATTTATTACATAAACTGAGACAGCTGGTTACAGGTGAGAAGTTTTTGAGTGCTCAAACTCCTTTCAGGACTTCTTCACACTGTTCTCCGTGTGACCATACGAGATGAGCGATCGCGGTTATGGGCTGAGGATAAAGATCTCCTTGAAGAACCCATTCTGGGTTTGTTACCAGTCTGGGATCAGGCGTGGGAGCAAGAGGTTTCTGTCCCTCTTTCCTCCCTTTCCCACTCCGAAGATTTTGATGCTCTGAGATTTTTCATTCTTCCTAGCTGCGGCTTCATGGATGTGCATCTACAAAATGAACTTCCAAAAATCATGTGTTGCCGTAAACAATTATGAAAAACATTCTCCAAATCTACGTCTGTGAACTTCTAAATCTCTCGGGCTCTTTAGGGTAGTCGGCGGTTTATAGAGCCGAGTCTCCCGCGCTGCTCTGGCTGTGGTTGCGTGCCTGTAACACCTCACTCGCACTTTCTTTATGACCCTCCCCTAAGACCATAGCTTTACTTCCTACCCTGCCACTGTTGCAATTTGTGCTACTTTCACTGCTCTGTAGGAGTTTTGCTTTTACAGCAATGATTTGCTGCAGGTAGAGAAATGGATCTGAATTAGCCGGTGCATAAGACCCAAAACAAAGTCATTTGTTACCACCCTTGTAGCAGTCAAAATCAATAAGGATGGTTGTGGACAAGCTGGGAGATTTTGTATTTGGGCACATATGGGCTATTCGGTCAGGAAAAGTACTCTAAGCAATATTTTATCTTCCGATTTTTTATTTTTTTTTAAATTGATTATACCTCTACTTTTCTGAAAATGATGGAAATTATTTAACTAATACATTCTACTAGCTGTGGGGTTTTAGGAAGGAGCCCTTCCAAACTTGAATCTTTGTAAGTCTTACGATGACTTCTGAAATAACCCAGGGAAATACTTGCTTCACTGCACTGAAATCAGCACCGTTAATAACTGTCCCTTTAAAATACATCGACACAGAGGAAGAAAAGGGAGATTAGCTCTAACCTGGGGGCAGTTACCCGTTTAAGCTTTGTAAGGATTTTGCTGCTCGGGTAAACTTTAATTGCCACTTAGAAATTTGGAACGGTCACCCACTGCTGGGGAAACACAGATTCATTTTCAGGCAACCGCTGTACCACCGAGAGTACAAGCGGCACGACTCCGCAAGTGTAGGTTTGCTTTGGATGGTGACACGGTTCTCTACGGGCCACTTTATTAAGACTTACTTAGACAAGAAAGTGTCGATTTAAACACAAATTATAAATACGTCTGGACAAATCTCAAAAATATACTGTGAGATAAAAATGGACAGAGATGATGGATCTAAAAATGAGGCAATTACTGGAAATGTATCTTTTTTTTTTTTTTTTTAATATCAACCCCTGAAGCAGGTAGAGACAAAGTATTTTTGAGGTACAGCAAAATGTCGTCTTTGTAGTAAATGAGATCTCTGATATACCTCCATAACATCATTGCTAACCATTATGATTTATTTTTATTTCCTCTGTTTACCAAAAGGTACATTGATTATTGATTGTTTTACAGGACCTTAATGGCTCTCTGTGTACTGTAAAATAATATCTTCATCAGTAATTCTGACTTTCAGTCAACCTTTTTATTGCTCTTCATATGTAAACTTTTCCACCAAGGGTGCTCAAATCTTGCAAGTCGTATAGAACCTCGCGCTTTGATTCAAGGAACCCGTGATTCTTATGTCTTCATTAAACACCAGGAGGAGCTTTGCAATTAAGGAGTTTATAAGATGCAACTGTACTGAAAAGGATAAATTCCCCTGCGTCGCTCTGCTGGTGTGCTTCTCTCATGAGCAGCTAGTAAAATGTGTGCAGTTTAATTGCTAGCTATCAACTGAACGATTGAGATACACTCATGATAAATTTCCCATCGCAAACTCCGATTCAGTCACAACCTTGTATTTGCTGCGGACCCAAATTTCTGGGAGCCTCTCCTGAAGCTGGTTATCTCCGCCTGAGATGTTTCTGTGGACCTTGTCAACATTCTCGCTCTTCTTCCTGGGAGCTTTGCTGGAAATAGGAGTGTAAAAAAGGCTGTTAAAAATCTTGTTCGGCTTACGCGTGGCATATGTTTGGCAACGGAAAAATGTTTTGGAAAATGGATCTTACTTGCAATTGAATTTGTTTTCCTTATTATTAAGTGATCTTGAAAGAGTAATTTCCTTTGCTTTCACAGTACTTTTCCTGTGCTTCACTGATGATCACGATTGCTCGCCTTTAATAAGTGGTTTCCTAATTTACAAAACACGATTGAAATGTCAGATATGATCATTGCTATTTCCTACTCTTAGCAAAAAAAGAAAAAAAAAAGGAGGGTAAGGGTGCGTACTTACTCCAAGTACGTACCTTTCTAGTAAATTGCGGTGGTTGCCAAGACTTGTGATATTTTTTTTAATAAACTTCCTCTATATTGCCAAACATAGGGCATAAAAATATGAATTGTAGAATCACAGAATGTTTAGAGTTGGAAGGGACCGTAAAGCTCATGTGGTTCCAACCCCCCTGCCATGGGCAGGGACACCTCCCGCCAGACCAGGTTGCTCCAAGCCCCGTCCAACCCAGTCTTGCAGACCATCATTTAGAAACTGTAGGAAGCAATCGTAAGCTGTTTTAGTTGAACTAATTTGGCAATTTCCATACAGTGTACTTTAAACTTCAGAAGTTTGTGGAAACCAAACAATTAAAGGAAAGATTAGGATTTATAATTAAGACACGTGTCTGCCCTTGGTTTTCTACAACAGCGTTTCCATAGCCTCTGTGTTGAAACAAAATTAATTATTTTATCAGTAGTTATTTTTATCTTTTTCAGATGCTGTTCCTCTCAGTTGACTTCTAAGAAATGCTAAAATCCCCCCTTCCCTAGGGGGTGGGGGGGAGGGGAACACAACACAGAAAGACCCAAAAAGCTGTTCATTACTGAAGCTAAATTACAGGCAACAGGAAAACCCACCATAATTTACTTACATATGCAAAAAGTTTTGTTTTTACCACCTAAAATAATATTTTTAGTTTCCAGTTCTGCTATGCTCTGCAAAAACCACCAATGTTGTTCTCATCCATTTTTATAGAAATGCTTTACATCGAGACTTTTGTTTCTAGAAATCTTATTTTAGAGTAAACTGAAAGTGCATACTTGGATCCGTGAGTCTGCTATCCTTTTTTTTTTTTTATTTTTCCCTTGCCTTAGAACATTTGGTCTATGCTGCAAATATAAAATGAATTAAATCGTAAGTATACTGAGAACTAATTTTGTGCTAACCAGGTCATTCCTGGTAAGGGAAGCAAAACTTAGCACCAGGGTAATTAAGATGGATGTTATCTTTTTTTTTCCTTTCATTTAAATTTCATATTAATATCGAGAAAAAAAAAACTATGCACTTCAAGGGAAAAAAAACCAACATATTTTTAGGGGAAAAATAATAGTCAGTTGATTAAAATTAAGTGATAAATGTATTATGAAAGTACTTTAACTGAAGGAACTGAAGGAAATTTTTGTTTTGTCTTACTGATGTAGGATGTTTAGAGGCTATGATGGTAAAAGCAGAGTTGGAGGATCCAGAATGACCTGCATGGAAAAGATGCACCCGCACTGTGATTTTTATCTCTGGATTCAAGCTTAATTCTGCACTTTATACAGAAAGAAGGGAGCTTAACTAATTGGATTCGTGGTTCTTGCTTAAAAATATGTATCTCTATTTGAAACCTGGGCTGTGGTTCCACGGGGTGTTGGCTCTGTGCTGGTTTCCATCATTTTCCTGCCTAATTATTGAGATTTCAAATGCTGCGCTTAGATTTCAAGTGGAGTTCAGGTACCGCGTGAGCTAGAAAACCTCAGCCAGGAATTTGGGATTTGTTTTGTTTTGCATTCCTAAGCATAAGGTAGAAGGAGATTGTATATATTACATTGTCGTTACACTATCAAGAGGTGCAGAAACATATATTTATACATGGCAGATGTAAGATTAATCCATCTCAGATTCCTGATGACCATCATTTAGAAAATACCTGTAATTAATACTCATTTTGCTCTTAGATTGCAGACCCAGTGTTCAGTTACGGATAAGCAAGATCTTCTGGAATTTTTAGCTTGCCAATGTAAAATACAGGAATTCTGGCCCTTCTTAGAGAATTGTATTTGGGGAGTGGGGTGAGGTTTTATAGTCTTTGGGTTTATTTGAGCACAAAGTTCAGAAGAAAGTGGATTGAAATATAAATTCGCAGTGCGTGAGCTGGCCGGCACTATACTCTATGAGGACATTCTTCCTGGGTGGGCCAAGGGAATTAGCGTTGAGTGTTAATGGCCTAGAAGTTTCCCTACGGTTTATTCCTCTCCAGATTTTCCAAAAAGACACAGGAAGAAGCTGGTACGAAGCAAGTATATTAAATAACACAGCTGTATGGTGATGTTGCACCATCTAGATCCAGGATGCAGCTGAGATGCAGGTTATATTTTAGAGGTGTGAGGAAGGTTTGTGTTACTCATCTTTCTGCTTTCATTAAAGTAATAGTTTAATGAGTTCATAGTCTCGTAATTACTTTATCCAGATCAAAAAAATGCTGATGGATAATTTAAAGAAACATCACCTCTTTTAATTAGTGCCTTCATATGATCCTGAACACTTCTCAACATTTGTGAAGGTGTAACAGACTAAGTTCAAAATAAGCATCTTGGAGGTTACACCTGTGAAAACAGAGATCAGGCATTGATCTCGGGCGCTTCTGTACCCCAAAGGCCGGTGACAAGAGCAGGATCTGCCTGGAGGAAGCTGCAAGCAGGAGATGATCAGAAATGAACAACAACAAAAGATTCTCCGGTTGTTTTATTTCTGACAAAGCCCTCCAAGTATGAAATATGTATAATTTCAGAGAGATTTCATTCTGAGTTTGGACTAATGAAGCTTATCTGTGTATTTCCAGATGAATTTTTTTTGCTGATTGGAGTACAAAGATACCTACTGCTTCACTCTGACTGAAGCATTTAAGGAGGCGTTACCAGACACTTAACAAATGCTGGTATATATTTTAAATGTGAAATAGAAGTGTGTGTAGTACTATATGCAGCCATCAATAGAATTGCAAAATGCATGCCTTGAGAAGCTAAACAAAGAGCTTTGTTGAAAGGAAGTTTGGAAAGCTGAATTAGCTCAAAAATAATGATAATAAAAAACGACTCCTCCAATGAGATTTAGTCATTTCCCCACTAACAGGACTGTACAGGTTATTATTTAAAAAAAAACAACCCCAAAACCAAAAACAAAACCCCAAACCAAATCCTCATCTTTATTTAGATTTAGCTGAAACATTTTTAGCATTAAATAATGTTTTTTAAAGTGCAATTTTTCAAATTTATTTCTACGAATATTTGCAATTCCTAGTAAGTTCTGATTTTCACGCTCAAATAGAGTGTGCTCCAAACCTTTCATTTTACAGATGAAATGGCCCAGCCTAATTTTTAAAAATTAGTTACACACTGTAGATTAAATACACACTATAAAAAATAGTACACGCTATAGAAAAAATAAGTACACACTAAAAAAATGTAAGTACACACTATAGATTATATCTCTCGATTTTTAAAAATTAGGCTGGATAGGAATCGAGAGATATAATCTATAGTGTGTATTTCTGCCAAGCAGATATCTTACTCTCCAAAGTTTTTGTAGCTTCTCTGAAGGCAAATATAAAAATGAAGGCCAGGTGAGAAAGTTACTTGATAACATGAAACACATCAATGCATTTAATTGTTTTGTTAATTATTACTTGCTCTCTGACCCAAAGGGTCTGAATTAAAATAAAGTTCAGCCTCTCTTTGATTTCCTGAATGGTTTTGATCCTTTGACTCTATAACGAAGCATAACACTTTGCTGTGTTTTGGTTTTGCAAGAAAGTTAACAAAATACTATATAATTTTCAGTAAAATGTGTGAGGGCTGACAATTTACCACCATGAGAACTATTTTTGGCAACTTCTGTTTATAGACTTTGAAGTAAGGACTAATAACATACTTTATTCGCAAACCTTCTCCAGTCAAGCCAATTAAAAGCAGATAAATACTACATATTTGCCGGTGCATCATAGATTCGAGGAGGGTATACTGCTATATGTTTATATCAGTGATTTTAAATTTTTGTGCCTTGTCAGCAGCAAGCCCGGAAATTCAGAAGTTAAAGAACGGTTAAAAATCAGCCGCTTCAGTAGCAGACATTTTTATCTTTCCAGAAGAAAAGATAATGTGTCATTTTTCAAGTGAGGCGCGAAGAATAATTTATAATCCTTTGTTAGCCCTCCTAATTGTATATTTCGCTGATGGATGAAAGGATGGAAGGAGGTTTCATTGATAATTTCCTCTTTTAAATATCCTCTTGCTCCTCACGTGCGTGCACACTCAAAGCCATCTAGTCCCCCGGCTGTGCGAGCAGGGTTGCATGAAGGGAATAAAAGATGAGTGTCGTTGAGTCTTGAGAACATGTATATTCAGAAGTCAGACTGTGAAGCGGTCGTTTGTCTTCATTAAATCCATATGGAAGAAGAGTAGGCGAATCTGGGGCTTCACCCACCTTGACAGTCCCTTTTTTTAAATGCGATGGTGAGGGTTAGGGCCAGAGCCGTTAATTCTTTTGCATTACCTTCGCTGCAGGAAAGGTCAGGAAGGATGTAATAATTTTGTTATTTAAAAACACTATACAAATTTTGAGGATGTCCACCTGACATTGGTAAATTTAAAGCACTTTGTCATCCTGTGTGTGGAATTAGCCCAGGTGCCTGCCGTCCTGCGGCTCAGGATGTGGGTATTTTGGGCCGGCTACGTCCAGAGGCCGGGGAAGCAGGCAGGGTATGCAAAATGGGCAGCGGTTTGGAGCGGCCCGGGGTTGTGCTACGATCTCGCATGCATTTTGGACGTGTGACCTCTGCGGCTTGTCCTCTGGTGACATGACAGCTCAACATTTTCCAGCTCTGTGTCGGTGATATTAATGGCCAAAAATGAATTCTCTAGACCGAGTTATAAGAGCAAGTGTAAAGGCTTGGTTTTGAAGCGTTTCAAAAGGCCTTTCATAAGGTTTTGTCTTATGAGTATGAAATTCTTACTAATGCTTTGATGTGCTTTTAATTCTCTCAACAGTCTCATATCATTTAGTCAGTAGGAACTGTCATATTACAAATAGAATATTCTTATTAAACAGCTTTGCCTAAAGTTTTAGTGAAACTTTTAGTGAAATTTAGTGAAATTTAGTGAAATTTTTCCAGAATATAGGACATTATAGGGCAAAATTTTTGGTAGGTAACTAGTCACCTGCCATTTCAGCAGTTTGATATTTGATGGTTGCTCTATGCCTGAGCAGTTACTCTGTACTCAAGTGTTTTGAAGTGGAAGAGATTCAGTGTAGTAGAGAAAAGGCTGCTCTTTGTCCTATCCCTGGATGGAAACCCCTTAATCATGAAAAGTTTTTCAGGATTTATAGCGGCGTTTTCATGGGTTTTTATCGCCCTATGCCGTGTAATTGGTTTCTGCGCACTAGATGCTGATGAAAACCGTTTAATTTCTGAATATTGTTTAAGATGAAAAGGGCAAAGAAGAGGGTTGAAATACGAAAGGAAGAGGAAAAACCCCAAAAGATGGCTTTTGCTTTACCTGACAGTTGATATTTGAAAAATTTCATCGTCAGAGGCAATGGGAGGACTGCTGTCTCTCTGATTGCCTTCTGAGACCCGTGTCCGTGTCCCAGTGTTGCAAGGGGGTGTTTTGGTGACGGGATTGCAGCCTGTAGCTCTGGCTGGGACGCCAAGGGCTTTCCAGTGATGTTTCCCACTTCCTTTTCCAAACTACAAATTTTCTGCTGCGTTTCTGGACGATGCGGCACAGACTCTGTTCTCTCACGCCGTTACATCGGAACCTGAAAGCCCTGTGAAAACTCATTTAGCGTAGCGCCAAGAATTCTGCAAATGAACGGGTGTGACTCCACGTGGGTTTTCCTTTGCAGATGTTAGGTCGTAAAGTGAAATAAACTTTTTGAGTCATCTTAGGAGGCTTCAGAAAGCTGAAAGGGACACACGGGGAGCCGCCTACGCTGAGGAAGGGCCAAACACACACAAATGGTCTTCAGGGCGTATTTGCTTAACGTGTTCTTCGCTGGGGACTTTAAGAGAGGTTTCACAAGAACTTTGACATCTCCCCTGAATCTTATTTGCTGTAAGGCTTTTATAGTGGTGCCCGTTCCTCCCTGGTACTCCACCAGAACTCAGGCCTGTGGGTTGTCCGTGTGTTTCCTCTGGTGAAGTGATTATAGACGTTTACATTCTGTATTGAGTATCTGTTGTTAGGATAGTCCTTCTACAGCTTTTTTTGCAGTGCACAGCATGCGAACAAGGTGCTCATATATTATAAACTGCACACGATACAGTATTTTGTGCCAAGGCTTACTTTGCTAGGACTTGTTAGTTTCTCATATGAAGCTTTTCAACTCCAGCACATGAAAGCCTCCCTCCCAGATATTCTAAACACCCTGAATCTCTGCAGAGATGCTAATGAAACAGTAGTTAAGAGATTAAAGCCTTTGGAGTGTATGAGCTGGATGAAAACCAAGGCAAGAGAGGAACTAAACTGTCCCCTTGTATCCTCATCTAACCTAATTTCTTTTTCCTAGTTGTGAAGATTTGTGATATTCGGAGTTCGTGCTTGCGTCTCTCCTGTTAAACGCAAGAAACCACAACAGTAATTGCAAAAGTTCATCAATGGAGACTTTTTTTTCTCTTCCCCTGTATTCAGTTTAGTAAAGTATATTTTTATCCGTTTGTGCAATGACAATGTCTGTAATTCTGTATTTTCTCTATTTTAAAAGCATTTGGGCAAGTCTATGTTAATGCCACTCTTCTAATTTCTCTGTATACAAACCTCTGTCATCCAGGAATGACCGTAGCAAGTTAATACATTTAAAAATATCTCTTGACTTACACATATGCATGGACTAAAGTCGTAGTGGTAGTCATATTCTTTAAAATATGAGTTGGCATATTTTCAAACACGGTGTATTTTTCTAGTTGTAGAAAGTCATCCATCTTAGGCTACCAGCACTAAGATCAGCTGTCTCTTAATTGGCACACTTAAGGGATACGTCGATGTTTAGAATAGCCGATGCAATTTTGGAAAGGGACTTAAAAATATAGGAAGACTGTAGGAAATAGGAAGTGTAAGAAGAATATGTTAGAATTATTACTATGCCAGCTAAAACCAGCATAATCAGCTTCCTTATTTACCAGAAGCATAATCTGTAATGTCGATTTTTTCCTAAACTTATTTATGAAAGCTTTAACTTGTCATTGAATACATGAATGAATATTTTACTTCGTCCAGAATTGCACTGAGATTTCATGGATCCCCCACATTCAACATGATAATCCAGGCCAATCTTTTCTTTGGGTTTTCAGTCCTTACTTGCGTTGCTGTCCCATTAATTGGAATACAGGCATGTGATAGAGATACAGGCATGTGATTGTACACTAATTGTGCTTGCACATTAAGCATTCTCGCCAGCGGTACTCTTACGGGTTTTTAGTTGGTGAAAATGCATCTGAAGTTATTTAGCCATATTTCCTATGTAGTGTTTTCCCAAGCAAAGTGCCTCTGTTTATTTCATTATACAAAGACATTCAGAATTAAATTCACATGTAGGGACAGTAAAGACTAGATGTTTAACTCACCCTGCTTATGGCTTTGGAAGGAATAATGAAAAAAAAAATCCATAAAACTAAGGATAAGGTAGGGTGTGTTGTTTCAAGCTTGAGTAACTTGTGTTAAAAATAAAGCGACAGCATATATGTTATGTCACTCACTGTTATGTGATTCTTTTTCAAGATGAGGTATTTGTCAGTGATTTAGAACAAAGAGCTTCGTATTTTCAGAAGCGTTGTATGCTAATTCCCTGTGCAGTTTGTGACGATACAATTGTAAGTAAAAGTAACATCCAGAGTCAATTTGAAATCTAAAACATGTAAAAGACCTAAAACGTACCATCAGGATTTACTGGTTATAGACATCTGTGATATATTAAGTGTATTATTTTTCATTAGTGTACATGAACAGATCAATATTAGTGACATCGTCTATATGACTTCTTAGGTATTCATCATGCGTTACGCAATGTTTGTCACTCATATCGGTTGAAATGGCTGTAAAAATGCAAATGCTTAAAACACTGTAGCATTAATAAGGTCATGTTATCCGAAATATCCTTGAAGTTTTTAATGTTTTAACATGCTATTAGTTTTTGGTTTTTTATATGGTCTGTTTTTTGGTTGTTTTGGGTTTTTTTGTTTTTTTTTTTTTTTGTCAAGTGTAGTATCTCAAAGTATACCTGTCAGACTCATTACATGAGATTTATTTTGAAGCAAAGGTAGCAGGGACGGTAGCAGATCTGGATCACTTGGTGTGTGGACTCATATGAACCGTCTCTCTGTTTTGATCTAAATATTCCTGTCTGGCTTTTGGGACAGAGGAGTGTTGTGAAAACAGTGGCAGGAATGTCTCCAAATCATACATAGTTTCTTTTAATCTCTCGCTGTGTACTTTATGAAAGAAAATGTCAAAAGGTTCTTGGTCACTGTTAACATGGAAAGTTAAGGGCTGTAACCTCACAGAAAAAGTGATCAAATTCAGCATCTCGTTCACCTACTGTGGAAGTCTAAAATCCTGTTGTAGTTTGTGCTGCCTAGAGATCTAGTCACGTCACCATAACGGTGACACTGTGTTTGGTCAATAGAGATGCTGTCTGGATTCCAGTGACTGTATTGACTAAATCTCTTGATGATTTTAGGAGTGTTGAATCCCACACGCATGAGAGATGCTGACTGGAAAATGAAGTGAGGTAAATTACTGCTGAAACCAAAGCATCTGTTTAACAATGAGGTAGTCAATGGAATAGTTCAACGAAGGGGAACAGTGGTTGGTTCTTCATCTGCCTAATTTTTGTGATCAAGTATGAATAAGTCATCAAAAAGCAGAGCTCAAGAACATGATACCTGCAAGTATGGGTTGACCCACTTCCATTAGCCTGTGAAACTTTTCCCTTTACCAGCTAGAGGTGTGCCTGATTTTCAGGAAAGCTTTTTGGTCTTTCTGTCTTATCAGTGCTACCTCAAAAGAGGGAATGGTAATTATGAAGGCCACAAACCTATGGCGTGGGGTTTTTTTGGTTTAGGAGGACAGGGTTTGGAAGAGTCCCATTTGTCTTTGTACTGCTGAGCCATTTTATTTCCAGGATTCTTGTGGAAAGTCTGCATGTGCCACGGTCACCAGAAGGTTTCCAGTTGGGTTCATGCGGACAAGATCTCTTGGGCATTCACAAGACAAGCTAGGGCACAGTTAAAGCTTGATTTGGAAATACACCTTTTGCATTCCTCACTCTGGGATTATTGGTAACAGATTAGAGAATGCTCATCTTCAAGCATTTCTTTGGGTTTTGTTTGTGTGGATTTTTTGAGTTGAGGATTTTATTCTAATAAATATGGGTATATTTAATATGGTAGTTATTCTCAGAGTCTTAAAAAAGGGTAGAGAGGAACCTTATTTTATCTTCTAAAGAAGCAGATGAAGTAATAAACATCGAGCCCTTCCTCTGGGTTCCTCTAGGACAAAACTACCACTGAAAAATTTAGCAAGTACCATCAGTTTTTAGCTATTTTTCAGTTTCAATACATATAGATTAGTGGTTGTGAACTGTTGTCCTACAAGATCTTCGCTAGTAATTCTTTGGTAACTTTGCCATTGGTCCTGGTAGAGGAACTGGGGACAGAGATAGTTCTTGTTAGAGTCCGAGGCCAGCCAACTCATGATCCAAGTCTCTGTCTGAGGAATTGCGGTTGTCTTGACTTGTACTCAAAACCTATTTTTGCCTAAAAGTGCATCGGGGAATTTAAAGCAACAATACTGGGAACCAAGAGTCAGAACAGGGAAAACAGATAGAAATGATGTCGACAAGAGGATAGCAATAACCTTGCTAGTACCATACGCGTTAGTGATATCAAAGCACGGAAAGGTTTGTGAGTTACAGCAAAGCACTGCTCCGTGTGGAGGCTGCATTCAGATATAGGTATTCATGTAAATCCATTAGGTGGTTTCAATGTAAGCCTCACTGGAGAGATATTTGTGTGTCGTAAACCCGCAGCATTTTACAGTATTCTGTCTTTGTCAACCCCATAGAAGAATTCTGTTGTTGTCAGTGCTGAGTGTGGGAGGTTGTCTGTTTTCTGATAGCACTAAAGCCGGCATTTTTTGGCAGAGACCTGTTTATTTTTATAAACACCTCATTTCCCTACAAAGCCATTTGAGCTTCCCTTGCTTGGACAGCTTCTCAATCGGGTTCTTAAAGAGAAACCCCAAACTCCCCATTCCCTCCCCACCCAAACAACAGCAGAAAAACTTGTTTTCATTTGGTGAAATGCCTGTCAACACCAACAGCTCGATTCTTGACGCTGTTTTCTGATAACGTGGGTTCAATAATGTCGCATAACGCCCATTTCATTCATCCTCTCCTCGCTTGAGCTTCTATTTCCTCAGCTCAGTTAGAGAGAAAGGATGTCACGATTTGACTGCAAAACCTACTGATAGAAATGAGGAGCTGGGGAATGTGGGGAACTGTATTTCTTTGTATATTCCCTTTTATTCTGTAAGGTATGAAGTCCATTTACTCTTGCGCCTTCTGATTCCAATTCATTCGAATTCTTGCATCCAACTGAGGTTTAAGAAAATAGTTTTCTGCAGACGAGGAGGACCTACTTGTATAACGTGAAAATCTTTCTGCCTCCATAAAATTGACTTTGCGAGCTGCGGTTTACATACACAAGCCATTCACACACATGCAGGAAGTTTTCTTGACTTTTGCTAACGACAGTAAAGTCAATGAAATTAGAGAATAAATGATTCGTTGTAAATATTTAGTGAACTGTGACTAAGCACCTTTTAATAGAAAGTGTCAGTGTTTTAATTCCAGAGGCCAGACTGTTTATGAATAGTTATATTTTATAAGGTACTTTGTCATGGCTCGCGAGATATTTACAACAAATCTTTTTTTAGTGATTTTTCTTTTTTTTTTCATTAAGAAAACTCATGAGAATTTCCTGAACATACAAAGCAGGCTCATGATTGCACAGTATGTCACTGAAAACAACTTTCCTTGCAGTTTGTATTTCCTTCTATCTTGATGGACCGGGGTTTCAAGACTAGTGTTATTACCATACCCACCTTTGTAGATAATGCCTTGGTGGGAAAGGAAAGTGGGGGGCAAAAAAAGAAAGAAAATGTTTGTATGGTTCTAAAGACATATTTATACTCCCTACTTTTCTGTAACTGTCCAGGCAGTTGCCAGAGAAAGTTCCTCCCAGTCAGCATATACGAGTCAATGGGAGGTTATTTTTATTTTAGTTAAAAAACCCCAACCAACCAAACAAAAAAGCCCATCAAAAAAAAAAAAAAACAACAAAAACCCCCAAACAAAACAAAAAATCAAACCCACACCTTATTAACATTTTTTTTGTTGCTTAATTTTTCAACATTACCTGCTGCTCCCTGTCAAAGTTGTGGAAGAACAGTGAGCATTAGATGATGATTAAGCTTCTGGGGGGAAAAAAAGGGAGGAAACCCCTTGTACATGGAAGTGATTTCTCCATCCAGCTTTGTGCAATTTTGTGTTTTACTCTGTCAGCCATTGATGAGCAAATTTAGTCTTCTTAAATCCTTCTTAAGCTGAGGTTTAGGAAGGCCCTCAGTTGCAAAGGGATTCAGCGAGAGTGCTCTACTGAAATCTTACAGACGTCTAAAGCCAATAAGGGATTTGGTGTTTTCTAGGCATCAGGCAAAAGCTCATGAGAATTGTAAAAAAAATACTCCTCTCTTATCTGGAGGAGGAGGGAGCCGTTAGGAGCCGCGATTCTGCTGCATTTCAGAGGGAGGAGAGGACTCCCTTTAATACATAAAATCCCCATCTCCGGGGACAGTTTGCCTAAATAAAAGTCACTCGGACATAAGCATCGTTGTTAAAGTGGGTAGCAGAATTCAGAAGCTGAATGCTTTAATTTGTAACTTCTCTAATATTTAGTCTATTTTTCCTTAAAGATAATATAAAACAGACTTGCATGGTTAGCGACTGCCTTCTCTCGACTGTACCTTCACAAGCAGATTGGAGTCAGTGTAGTTTCATGGATAATTAAGTAAGAATGAAAATAATAATAAAAAAAAAAGTATAAAAAGAGACTTTTCTTTGTTCAGCAAATATTCCCTATTTCATATTTTTTTCATGGGCTATTTTTTAAGTGGTCTCCGGTTGGTTTGATGAGTCTCTTTCGATTAGTCAAAGGCAAGATGAAGGTAAGTAAGTATGGATAAAGGCAGTGGAGGCTAAATGGGACATTTATTTGAATCCTAGAAACTTTTGAGTTTTCGCAAAAATAAATGTTCCAATAGCACAATTCTAGTGGGTCATGGCCAAATGTTTTTCAGAAGAGGTTTTTTCTACTTTTTAGATTGGTGACTCAACTGCAGACATTTCTACTAATCTCTACTTGCATTTTAAAGCTAAAATCTAAAAAAAACATATAAACTGCAAAAACCGAGGCCAGCAATTTCACGTATTTCTTAATCCCTTTTATAGCTCGTCTATGTCTTTTTTGAAGGCTTAATCAGGAAAGCGAATGTGAATTCATGTTTTTTTTTTTTCTTTCCTGCTTTTACTTCATAGCAAAAGACCCCAAACTGCATATTATTTGTTTCTTCCTTCGTCCCTGGTGATAATAATGAATGTGTCAGTAGAATTTTCTGAGGAAAAAAAAATAAAAATTGTTCATTTTGGTGACTGGAGAAATTACAAGTGTTAAGACCATGGCTCTTGGGTGCCCCCCGACCCCTTAATACGGAGATTCTCTTGTGGACCTGCTCCCATACACAGCTGTGAAGACCACCTCTTCTCCCACTGGCGGCTGAATATCCCTTCTGTTGCCATCCCTGGTAACCACACTAATTGCTTACATGGAAAAGGAATATTAGGAAAATATTAAGTGAAGCTAAAAATACATTAATATGATATAGCAGCTGGAAACAGGGAAAGCCAGCACCTTCCACCAGCCAGATCTCCACGGACCACCAGCAAAGTGCTCCGGGGGCCACTGCAACCGTGCAACCACATAACGTGCTTTGGAACATTTACATCAAATATCACCTCCTGCTTTTTGCCTTGACCTCAGAAGACTTCCCCGGCAAATGATAAACAATAAACTTACATAGCGTGCCCGAGAGACTTAGGTTCTAAATAAACTCTGTATGATGCCACACATTTTCGAGGAAGCGGAGCTTACCGTAGACCACACAAATCTCGGCCACGAGCACCATTGCTTGTGTGTTGAGTGATGCCAAGCTGCAGCTTTAAGAAGTGACAACTGTGTCTGGATATAGAAGCACAGTCACGGTGTTTCAACCAAAAAAAAAATAAAAAAAAAATAAAAGAATACGTCGGTGTTTTGTGGCTGCCCCCTCCGAGGCACCCGGGGAACCCTGGAGCGCGGCTCTTGCCTCTCTCTTCTCCGGCTCCGAAACTGAAAGGAAGGAACTGAGAAGTGTTCAATAGCTGCAGCACGGAGAGAGACATTAATTACTCTCCTGTAACAGATCATTCTCATACCAAAACTTACATTTGCTTTTGCTTCTGTAGCGTGTGATTCAGTGAAACCGCAGCTTTTCTTGGAAAATTTGGTCTTTCCCTCACTCCAACCATTGCTCCCTTGGCTCCTAAGGAGGAAGAGAAAGGGAAAGATGGGATGCTGGACACCATTCCCTCAAGCATGGCAATTCCTGACTTTTGTCTGTAGAGATTAATCCTTATTTTGGAAGTGTGGTTCTCCTTAAAAACCACTCGCCACTGAGCATCTGCTGGTATTGGTTAGGATGCTGCACATGTACTTAATTTCTTTAGGAATTTTTTCTTCTGCAATCATAGCAATGTGCTATAAGTCATTGGAAGTGTGCATTGGAATGACTTTTGGACTCTCTGGTATGCTTTTTTATTTTGTCTAGCTTATCTGTTTTGATAAATAAGGGAATTAGGTTTATACCTGATATCACTTCACATTATGTTCTGCAGATACAGATAAGAAAGCAAAGTGCAGTGTCCATGGTAATGATTTTCTTTTTTAACTCATGTACTGGGCATAACGCTGGGTGGACTGTGTTTAAAAAAAATCCCTTTTAAAAAGCTGATATGTGACTACTGGGTTTGCTCCTATTTGAGCAGCCTGAAATTTGTAAATCAAAATTATAATTTCATATTAAGATGTCAATTCAGTCCAACTGTAATTTTATAGTATTTTCTCTCTAAATTACCAATTATTCCCATCTAAATACTTGTCAATAATAAACAGCGATAGTCAGGCACATTTCGCCTGAATGAGCACAGGTCTTGTTTGTCTACTTTTTTATTGAGAAAGGTCAGAAATTACAACCTTTGGTTTTTTTTTTTTTTTAAAGACAAATTTGAATGGATGTCAAGTTGTCCTTTACATTGACCCTTTTTGAACTATCATCAATAAAGTGAAATAATTGACTACCCTTTTCTTTCATGTGACGTTCTCTTGAGCCCTACAAGAGTAATTCTTGTCCCCCATTTTTGTCTTTCATTCTTGGCTCATAGTTTGTACGTGCTGCACTATAATTTTGGGTCCTTCTTTTTAGTGTTCTTCTTATATTATTATTAAACAGACAGTGCATATTTGGTAATTGCGATTTTGCTTCTTTCCTTTGCAAACTAAATATTTTTCATATTTTTGAAAATTAAATTTTTGAGTGCTTGTGCTTCAACCCCAATTTGCTTATAAGAAAATCTTTCTACGGTCCAGATATTCACATCTTCTGTTTCCTA
>VZSZ01010961.1:496456-607041 GCA_013398815.1 Ibidorhyncha struthersii | reverse complement strand
AAAAAAAAAAATTGAGAAATCTAAGAAAGCTGTTTCTCCTTTCCTTTTAATCCTCTCTGCACTCGAAGTAATTATTTAATAATTTTAGTGCACAAGGGTGCCAGCGTAGCCTATTGCTTCTGTGTACGCCCCCATCCCTAAGTTTTGGGAGGGACCTGGGGTAAAGGAAGAGAGGGCGACTACCTATAGCCATTTGGACATGTGGAATAATAGAGGTTTAATCTATAGATTGTGTATGCAGGAATATATTTTGCCAGTATTTTCACCCTTTCATTTTGTTTTTGTTTGTTTGTTTGTTGTTTTTAAAGTCCCATATATTTCCTTAAACAATATATTACGTCAGTAATAAGATGAGAAAAATAAATTGTGTTTTTAAGGAGGCATTAATTGTCTAAGTGCTGATTTAGTGTCTGTGCTCAGTATAACTGCTAGAGAGCGCGTTTTAGACGCAATGAAAAACTGAAGTGTAATTAGTAGACACGGATGTGGTCATCTTCCAAAGTCCTTGCTTTTGTTTTTGTAGCAAGTAGATCAAGACTAGGGTGACTGTAAAACATCAATATTTTATAAAACTCTTCTTTTCCTGTTCCAAAAATTCTGCCAAATTGTACTTAAATGAAGTCTTCTGAGGAAAGAGCCTGTAAGAGTTCTTTACTATAAATACATTTTTGTGATTTTAAGAAGAATGGGGTATTTATAATGGATTGAACCAGAGCTTCTCTGCTCTGTGTTATCTTTATAATGTTTGCCATAAAGTGCTTCCAGGCGACATCTTGACTTCTGTAATTTTTTTCTTCCTTTTCGTTGGTGCCTGGAACAGATTATTGTGGGTTATAACATTTTAAAACATTTAAGTAATCCATTTGAAAGCAGGAAAAAGAGTGCAGCATTGATATGAAATTGCACTGACTTTCCAGAAAAGATTTTATCACAGAACTTCCAGTTTCTAACTCTAGGAAGAAGGTTGTGTAGTTTGATTTCTGAAATAAAATACATTGTTAAAGCATCATCTTTTTCAGTGAAATTGATGTGCCTTACGGCAGAATTTTACTTTCAGAAAAAAAAGAGTATTGGTGTGGTCAGTTCATTCTGAAGTTAAACCTAATTAAAACCAACTATTCAGAAGAATTATTCTATATTTTAATTGTTGCTCATCTTTTCTTCTTAATGGATACGTCTTATCTGTGCCTAGTGGGAAGATAATTTCTCTTTTTCACTCACAGGTTCAGTGAAAACACAGAGTAACTATTGTAACAGTTCAGAGCGGGTTTGATTTTTGGTAATTGGGAGGTGGTTCTTCATTAGTTGCAGAAGGCATGAACGGCCGTGCCTCTTAGTTGTTAACTGTAATTTAGAGCACAGGTTTCCAAGCTGTGATGTGTGGACTACTGATGATCCAAAAGTCAAATTAAGTATTTTACAGCAGTTGTGTTAAGATATATAATAGCTAAAAAAATAATCTAGACATACTGCAAGTATTTATTTCGTAGTTAGGTTTTACAGTGTTTGTGAGAAATGCTGAGATTTGTAATGCTCTTTTGGTCTCAAATATTTCCCTATTTTTGAGAGGGATCGTGTTTTTCGACACCTCTTTATATTTCTCCCCGTTACTACAGCGAGTACTGTAACATCTTTCTCACACAAGTACTGCGAAGATGAATGATGAGAACACGGGCTCTCTACGTGCATAGGTGGCCTTTTCATATAATTTTGTTTTACTATTAAAATTAAACCTAATTTGCTAATTTACTATTAAAATAAATCTAATTTGCAAAGCCTGATTTGTCAGTAGAGCACTTGTTACCACCCGGCAATGGGAGGCATAGGGTGATAACTTGTATTTTTTTGCCGCAGACCAAGTGTGGACAAGTGGCTTCCCTTCTGCAGGCATTGACTTCAGGAAGGGCAATAAAGTAAAGAAAACTGATCGTATAAAATGTGCTAACATCTGATAAAGAAGTGTATTATCTGAGAATTGGGTATAATTATCATCCTTTAACACCCGAAGATCTCATTCATAAAGTTGGGATGTGAATTTTTGAAACAATGAAAAATGGTCTTGACGTTTTGGAGAATATAAAAAGGATAATATTATTTCTCTAAAAATTAGCATAAAGCATTCATCCTCGTTTATATTTTGTATCTTGTGGATTAGCTTAAATTGTCTTGTGGTTTTAATCTAGATTTAGAATAGCTAGGGATTTCCACATTTGGTTAACACTTATAATGTATATATACAGTGAAAAGATGTTTTGACTTCCTGCTCTCCTCATCACTTTTTCGCCCTGTCCTCATGAGAGCAGAGTGAAAATTCATCTCTCTTGGCTTTGTTGAATTCCATTTGTGTTTGGGTATACTGTTGAGATGAACTTTTTCCTAGAGCAGAAGTGACTGATCGTGGTCCAGTCTGCCTAGTCTAGAAAGACAGTTGTCTCATTTATTTCCTGAAAAACTGAAACCCTTTGTGAATGAGCGAATGGAACATATTATGTTATACAACTGGAATAAATTACATCTTTTTCCTTTACCAGTCATAAGGATTTGTAAAATTAATTTATGTTTAGGACACTTAAATGTTAGAGGTTGGTGCGTTCTGATTAGTATACAATGGTACTGAAAAGAGTTCTTGCCGCAGCTTTGTGTTGGGATAAATCTGCTGATTTTCAGCAGTTAGAAAGTGTTTACAATAGTGTAAGGGAAAAAAAAGAAACCCGTACCAAACCCGGGTGAAGTCTATTGGTTAGTTTGAGTTTTTTTTTGTTAATAAGCAGGACTTTTAAAAGAACCTCTATCACATAGCTGCCCATATTCCTGCATTTACTTATTTTACAAAATCGCACTCATTCTCTGCTCGCGGCTATTGTACTGACATCAGTTTACGAAGAGTAACCAAGTTAGTTCAGTGAAACCATATGTAGAAAGATTATTCTGCAGAGCTTTTAGCAAAACTTAGAAAACTGGGTTTTGGGGGAATTTAGACATATTCACCCTGAAAGGGAAGTACCTATAAATAGCTTGTTGGAAGTAGACCTGTATAGCATCTTGCATCAACATTGACAACAGTTTGCATATTGACAGTTCATAAAGTAATAGACCACGAGGGAGGAAAAATATTTTAAAAACATTAGTTGAGTAAACACTCAAATGCATTTTCTAAGTTGTGTTTTTATGTACATGACTTCATTTTTCATGTCTTAACTGTAGTCATAAAAGTTTAAGTGCGGATGATCTTATACTTTCTGAGTTTAATTTATGTATTTATTCTTCCAGTAAGATAATATATAGTATTCTGCTTTGATTTTATGTATGGTGTTGTCATGAAGAGAAGTCACGGCAACTGGGGGTGAAAGAAAGCAAATGCCGTTTCTGTCTCCAGAAAGGCAAAGAAGGAGGATCTGGGGAATGACAGACCAGTCATCCTCACCTTGATCCCGGGCAGATCATCCTAGAAACCATTTCTGAGCCTGTTAAGGATAAGAAGGTGATTTGGAGTTGTCAGCATGGATTCACAAAGGGGAAATCATGTGTGATTAACCTAATAGCCTTCTATGATGAAGTGATGCAGTGTGTGAGGGAAGCGCAGTGAATGCTGTTTACCTTGACTTTGGGAAGACTTTCGACGCTGTCTCCTGTAACACCCTCACATGCAAGCTGATGAAGTAGATAAATGGATGGACAGTGAGACAGACTGAAAACTGGCTGAAGGGATGGGTTCAAAGGATTGATATCAGCAGCATGAAGTCCATCTGGAGGCTAGTTACTGGTGGTGTATCCCAAGGGTTGATCCTGGGGTCATACTGTGTAATGTCTTCATTAAGATGATGTAGCACAATGCACCCACAGCAAGTTTGTTGCTGGTACAAAACTGGGAGGAGTGATTGGTAGTGCTGCCATTCAGAGGGACCTCAACAGGCTGGAGAAATGGACCAACGGGAACCTCATGTAGTTCCACAAAGGGAAATGCCAAGTCGTGCCCCTGGGGTGGAATAACCCCAGCCACCAGGACAGACTGTAGGCTGACCATCTGGGAAGCAGGTGTGCAGGAGAAGACCATGGGGGTCCTGATGGACGCCAAGCTGGACGTGGTGCCAGCATCCTCGGCTGCATTAGGCAGGCTGTTGCCAGCAGGTGAGGGAGGTGATCCTTCACCCCCTGCTCAGCACTGGTGAGACCCATCTGGAGTGCTGGGCCCATTGCTGGACTCCCCAGTACAAGAGAGACATGGACATACTGGAGTAAGCCAGTGAAGGGCCACTGAGATGATTAAGGGACTGGAGCATCTCTTATACAAGGAGAGGCTTGTGAGATCCAGGACTATTCAGCCTGGAGAAGGCTCAGGGAGATTTTATCAGTATAAATAACTGATGGAGGGAAGAAAACAGAGCCAGGCTTTTTTCAGTGGTGGCCAGTGACAAGACAAGAGGCAGTGAGCCCAGATGGAAATACAGGAAATTACACTGAAGAAAGAAACTTTTTTTACTGTGAGGGTGGTCAAACATGTGGGAACAGGCTATGCAGAGAGGGTGTGGAGTGTCCATCCTTGGAGATACCCAAAGCCCATCTGGACACAGCTCTGAGGAAACTTATTTGAGCAGGGGAATTGGACTAGGTATGTCCACATGTCCCTCCCAACTTAGCTGTTCTGTGATTCATGGAGTAGCAGTGGTATAGTGGTAGCTTCTTTTTTTTCCCCTTTTTTCCCCTTCTGTCCTGCAAGACAGTAATTTTCCAGGCAATTTGATACAAATTTTTTGCTGCATATATTATAGGGTAATTAAAGAAACATTAACAAAAGTTGCCCTTTCTAAAGGGAAAATTTAGGATATTTTTTGGTTTCCACAAGTTATTAAAACAATTTCAAGATCAACTTAAGAACATGATTCAGAAGGTTCATGCTTGAACAAAACACTTTATTGTCAAGACAGTGACCTCCCATGGAGCTGGGAGACTCTAGCATCTCTGAAATTCGTTCCCTGAGGAATTCGTCACTGAGAACAGGGTTTATCTTTATGTGAGAAGCAAGCTCTTAGAAATTGTTAATCCTGCTGTCTGGCAGACCTTACCATTTAAAAACTCTTGGTCTGAACAAGCTACTTCCATTTTCAGGTAAACAAAGTTTCTCTTACAAAGGTCTTGCCTTGCTTAGATCTTGCCTCAGTGGGGCAATGAACTTGACTTTGCCTTTGGAGGTTGCTTACCACCGTAGTAATTGAGAGGTATCTGTAGTGAAAACTGTGAAGTGAGCATTAATATGTTTTCAATAAGCTCAAAATAATTGCTAATTCTGAAGTTTCTTCCTGGTTTTAGAATTTTAATGCTTACAAGCATTGGTGAAGCCTATTTCAGACTCCAAATAGTGTTCCAACAATCGTCTGTTAGTTGCAGGTGAAATACCATTTTAGAATGTGGTCATATCTAATTTTTCAGTATTTTAAGTCACATAATCAAGCTTTCTTTTTGTGTACTTGTTTAACATCACAAGACCCCCAGTTCTTGCTTAAGCTTTTAGTATTTCCAGCAGTGAAACTTCTGTTCCTTCTGAGATGGTTACAGAGGGTTTTAGCTCTTGTTTTCAGATGTTTTCCTTCTAATTTACTCTAAATGTTACTTTTCTAAATTTTATCCCTTTGCTTGCCACTATGTACTTTTGAATAATTAAATGGTATTATGTAATGTTTCTCTTGTTGCTTATGCTTTTACGATATTTGCAGACATCATCAGGGCTTAATTTTATGCTGAAAAAAACTCATTTTGTGGCTGATTTCTGTTTCTTCCTGTGCTTGCCATTCTCACTGCCATACACAATTTGGAAAAAGCATTTTCCTTCAGCTGAGTTCCTTTTAGTAAAGATTCAGTAATTTAGTAATAAAATTCTTAAAGTTAATATTATGGTATTTAAACAAGTGAATAGGATGTCTCCACTTGCTGAGTAAGTAGATGGTAATTAATTTTAGTAACTTCCTATAGATTCTCTTGACTTCATAGAAGTGGGAGAGTGGGGAGTCACTGTTTTTCACATCATCGGGGTAGGGGTATATATTCCTCAGTTATTAGACAAGAAAATGTGATTAATTGTCTGGCAAAGTATAGGTCTAAGAAAGGAAAATGCATTGTCTCCCTTCAGGAGTTAGAGAAGGTATCAATTGCACTTTCAAGCATTATAGAGATACAGGAATGCTACCCGAGAGAGATGGGATGGGATAATGGACAGAAAAGAGCTGGTAGAGGAAGCAATACTGGAAGAGACTTTGAAATCAATCCTGAGTAACTCAACTTAGTATGCAAAATAACACAACAACTGTTATACAGTTAGCTGAATACTATATGGCCAGTTATCTATGTACCTACCTATGTATCTATTTCGATATACAAATTGCCTGGTCTGTGCAGCTGCGTATGTACTAGCAAGTTCCAGTCTTGTGTCAGTCATGCTTTTTTAGACGCGTGCAGGGTTAGCAGTTGGGGCCATCTTCAGTCAGTTGCAAAGGTGTTAAAAATGCAGGATTTTGACAGGAACTAAGGACCCGAGTTTAGTGCCTGAAATATAGGCACTTCTGCGTGTATCCACACCTCTCTGTCAACTGTAGGAAATTTAGGCTTTTGTATGTATTGTTCTGAAACTTAGGGAGCTTAAGAATGTAAAACTCTGCAGTAGTTGATAGAACAAATCCATGTAGTTTGTCATAGACAGGAGCAAGCACCCAGATTTGGGCACTGGTGAGTGCTCCCAGGTCCTATGGTTTACATATAATGTGTGTAGATGAACATAGACCTCATGGTTTCCAACGTCCTCTGGAGACAACTGCTTGAAATTGGGAACTGTGGGCCCTGTTGCATTCTCCATTAATTGTGGACGTAAGACTAACCATATAGATTAGATGGGTTCGTTTTAAAAGGCAACCTGGTCTAGCAGGAGGTGTCCCTGCCTATGGTAGGGGGGTTGGAACTGGGTGATCTTCAAGGTCCCTTCTAACCTAAACCAATCTACGATTCTATGAATCACAGTTGGCTCTTGGGTCTTCACATTAGAGAATGAGACTATTCTACTTATCTCTTCTTGGGTTTTACGATAGCGCGGTTGCATCCTAAAATGGTTAGAGTAACACGGAGTAGCTTGGTGCAGCCAAGAACAGGGGACCTCATTATTTGTCCTCGTAGCTCTTAAGCTAGGACAAGGAAGAGTGCTATCCTGGAGTAAAGTGGACTCTCAAAGTATCCAGAGACTACTTTTTCAGCTGTTCTTTCTGTGAGGATGTAAAAAAAATCCATAAGCTTTGTCTTTATGTAATTTGGCACTTAAATTTGTTAGTACTTTTCTGTAGTGGGCTCAGTGCAACCTCGTGGTAAGTTTACACCACCCCCGTGTTATGGAGAAGCTCTGTTTGCCAATGTAAGTGTAGACCTTGCTTGGCTGTAGAGCATACAGACTGCACAAACTGAAGTCTGATGCTGCTTAAATCAGCATTTCTGGTTTCCTTTTCACATTTGGGACAACTCCCCTCAATGCTGAGAGCAGATTCAGTTAGGATGGTGGTAAATACTCCCAACGAGTCAAAAGTCATGGAGAAATGAACTCTCCTGTTTGATCCCTTTTCTCCTGATAGACCAAATCACTGCTCGGTCTAATTCTCCCGACCATGCAATGCAGTTTGCCTTTGCCCGGAGTAGGTGATCTGCTCGGTGGGGCTGTAGCCTACGCACAGCAGTTGGTGTTAAGGAGCCCTGGAGCCATGACGGTGTAAAGTACAGGCAGGTTATTTAGAAGTTGCCACACAAGCTTTTTAAAACCGCTGTCGGGTGATTACTGATGTACCAAACAGCACAAGACAATCTGAATCTCCACCAATTGCTTCTTGCAAAACGCTAGCATATTCTTCCAAGTTTAGCCACTAAAGGTCTTGGCAGAAAAAAAATTGGAAAATAACCCTAATTTTTGTAATTTCTCTATTAAAATTGCTGTCGGGTTTGAATACTTGTTTTTATTGTAACTTAAACATGATTTTTCTAAACTTTAAAGAAAAAGCTAACACAGCTATAACTTGCAGTTTGACTTTCTAGCTCTCATACTTGCACTAAATCCTGGTAAAGAGCTATGTTCAGTGTGACGTTTGAAGCCTCTGCAAATTTGGTTTCATTAATCCAAGCAGATGAACTGATTAACTATGAACTCTGATTAGAAATAAGATTACCTTTTCTTTTTAAATTGGCTTTGGTGGAAGTTACCTGGTGAGCAGATAAACGTATAAATAGCAATATAAATTCCAGTGCTTTTTCAGGTAGCACTGGTAGAACATGCTGGTTAGTTAACAGAACACGAAGCTTTAAATTGCTCCCTTTTTTATTAAGCTAAGCCAATAGCAAGCAAGATTATTTAATTTTTAAATTAGTGTCCCTTTACCAAGTTCACTGATGGTATTTAGAAGGAACCATGTCTACAAAACAACAATATCACATCATACTTCTCTGATATAATGTATCTTAACATAAAATAGAAATAATTCTGAGACCTTGTTGTTTATACCTCTTTCCCCTATTGCAATCATCCTTTTACTTTGGGCGATTTCTTCCTCCCGGATTTTGTTCTTTCTTTCTTCTTCCCCTCTCCGCACAATAAGTCCTCCTCTGCGTGTCTAATCAATTTTCTGGTTTGGCACCAGTCATCTCTTTCCTTTCAGACTCTACTTCTGCCTAATTTGTTCAGCAACAACCGTGGCAAACAAAATGGAGAGAGAAGAGCTAGCTTTAGCCTTTCAGACTTTGAAAAAGGTACTATCCTTATCTTATTTTCTCTGGGACTTCTATTGCAATGACAGGTTCATTCCCATGCTCATCAGAAAGAAACCTGTAGTTTCCCGATTTTCTGTCATCTAAGGGACCAGATCTCAATATTTTTATCTTTGTCTTCAGACTCAGCCTCTTATGACACCAAGCTGAATTACTTCAACGTATTGTATCATTGATTTTCCAAAGTTTGTTGTTACTGATTTTTAGTGATTTGCAGTGCTTGTCCTTCTGGTATTTGAATTGCCGGAAGTTTTCTGGATGTTCTTGTGCTCATGACTGTAAAACTGATTTGCTTTGTCATCACCTGGCTGTCAGGTCTCAAATAATGGATATATTTAGGAGGACACTTGCTTATAGTATGGAAACATCTCTGAAACTTAATATGCTGCATATTCCAAAGGCATTCCGGCCAAACAGCTGACAGAAAATAAATTTACTGTATGTTCTTACAATACTGAGGAGACACGAGCTCAGATACTATCCAGTCCAAATATATCTAGTAGTTGATTTGTCCTCTGTGATTTTATGGGATCCTTGCCTGGTTTTAGATTTGTAACAGTGAATTAGCTGGTTCTGTATGTGGTGAGCAATTATATCTTGATCATATTCTGCTTGGTTGGTCAGATAAAAATGCTGGGTGGGAATCAGCCTGCTGGTAGGCACTCAAGTTCAGATGTCAGCAAGTAGTTGTCTCCTTGTGAGTTAGGTCTAGTCCCTAGGTTCCCATTATGTGTTGGCTGAACACTTTCCGAGCTCCTTTGATTTCTTTTGAATCTCCTCGGTATATTTGTGTGTGTATTTCTCCATGTGCAAATACTGTCCTTCACAGACACGCCTCGTCTGAGTCTGACACTTCAACACATGGCCTAAGTTAGGAACTGCCAAATCCAGTAGCCTCAAGCTCAGTCATTCAATGCTGGAGAGCCTCAGTCCTCACGTGCAGAGACACAGACGTAAATGGGTCTCTCCATCGACCCCCAGACCCCACAGTCTCCCCAGCAGCTGGTGTGGACCTCCTGGTCCCTCCAGTAGCAAACTCACAGACCCTCTGGTGCCTCCAGTATCCAGCCCAGATTTATGGCCACTTTGATACGTGGATCCCAAACCTCATATCCTATTCACAGGCTACACTCCCGCATACACAGTGTGCACCCACTCCGGTCTCTCCTGCAGGCACGTGGACCATGGTGACCCTCAGTCCCACTCCAGTTGTGGGCAGGAGAACAGAGTAAGTATCTGCTCACCCTACGTGAGATCTTTGGGTGCATGAAAAAAACCCTCAATTCTGGAGGTCCCATCTCTGCTGCTGCAAATTCTTCATGTAGAAACCAAAAAAAAAAAAAAAAGGAAAATTGCTAGGGATTTCTGGAAAAGAAAAAAAAATATGTGTATTTCCCACCAGGCTACCTCACTGCTTTTATACTTTTCCTCGGCTAGATTCATCAAATTTGTTCAAGGTGGTAAATTCCGCATGAGTTGGGGCAGCTTTGTTATGGTATGAACTCAGTAGAAGCCCCAGTAAGGGAAACTATTTATTCTAGCTTAGCGCACTCCCAGCCACCCTGGTTATACTTCCTTTCTGGCCAGGACAGCTTTCCGAGGCTGTGGAGGATGGGAGATTGCAGCAGCTTTCTGTCTCCACAGTCTACTCTCCTGGTGGTCTGGCCACCTGGAGAGCTCTGTGTCGGGGTTTTTGAAGCGAGCCTGTGCCGTGCCTGGCCCAGTACCTTTCGCAGGCATTTAAAACCCCCAGAAATGTAGTAAAGAAAGGGCTTTATCTATTTCTGTAGCCGCCCAAGATTTTGAGGTTCTTACGAATGTAGGCCCCTGCACCATGAGGAGCCGTCGTACCCTTAGCGTGTGCCAAGTATGTGCGTGTGTGTTTACACATAGCGTGCCGTGATACTTCATGTAGGCATTTAGTGGCTTGGACATTTACCCCTTTTGATGAGTCTGAAAACATCATTACAGGAACTTAAATAAATTAGAAATAGAAGCTAAAAGTAAACAATAAAAGCGCTGCAGCAGCCTTTTCTTTCTCCATGCGACTATTTTAATCCGCCTGTGAAAATCCGGGTAAGTCGATCACCCCCTTGTAAAAATGTTTCCATAAAACAGACAAACCTTTGAAATCGGATCTTCTAAGAAGGCTTTGTTATTGTATGACATGTCTAATGGGTAGATGCGTCTATTGTCAGGATGGTCTTCCATATCATTTTACTGGTTTGATGCCCTGCTGGTGTTATGTTTTGATAAATTTCCTCTTCAGTATTTACCTGTGGGGAAGCAGCTCTTTTCTGTTTTCAACAGAATTTTTATACGTTTCACAGGAAGACTTATTTATACTTCTAGGGAATGGAAGGTTCTTTAAAAGACTCTCTAATGAGCCGTTAAAAGCGAAGCACACGTGAAATGAAATTCGTAAGTTATATTAAAACGTCAAGTTCAGTTTCAGTTCCCAGAAACAAGGGCACCAAATTTCGCTTTCCTTTGTTTTAGGGTTTTCTTTTGGTTCCTAACCTGCCTTGTATCCTGCAACTTGGCAAAAATCAGAGCCCTCTGACTCTTAGTTTAGTGTTTATTCAGCTATGGAGAAGTACAATGGCAAAAGTGAAGAAAAAATGGAAGAGTTTATTACTTTAACTGCTCATGCATTTGTACTTATTACCTCTGGTAGCAGAAAGGGATAAAAAGGGTCGGTTTTGGTATCGTAAAGAATATTATCCTGTAAGCATGTTAGAATCAAGAAACGTACCAAATGCTGTGCAAATACAACTAACAAGTATTGAGGCTTTGCATTTTTTTTAGTGTCTACAAAAGCCACTCTCCATTGCAAAGAAAAAGGAAGCGGCTGTGGGTAGGTGTGGGGCTTTTGACTTTTTGCTGAAACCACCATGCCAGTGTCTAGTTTTCTGTGTGTGGGAAACAAGTTGGCAGGAGTTACGTGGGAAAACAGTGAAGGCAAACTGAGATAGAAATAGGTTTTGAAGGTAGAAGGAGTGTAAGTGAGGGAGGAAGAAAGTAGGTGCATCTGGAACTTGATTTTCTATGTCGTCAAGTAGAGAAGTTGAGTTTCAGCATCAGCTCTGACATACCCTTTTGCATCAGAATGGAGCAAAAAGATTCGGTATCTGTCTTCTCTTGGGTCAACGTGCTGCGTCTTGGTCGCATCTCTGCTACTTCTGTTGCCATTTAGGGAGCTGATAGTTACTGTGAGTGAGATTTTTAGGTGCAGGCAGGGAGGGCATCTCACCGTGGAGGCAGCATCCTGCCACAAAAATAGGATTTTCTTCTTGCACTTTGTTTTCTTCAGAAAAATAAAACCAATAACCTTTCATTTGTATATGTGGAACGCTTGGTAAAAATACTGTGAACAAAATAAATTTACGTTCAAGAAGGTAATGCTGGCAAACGAGGCATTTACTACTTTCTGACATATTTGTTTTGTTTTGCATTTTAAGTCTTGGAAAGAAAGGAAAAATTACTTTTCAATATTAAAGGGCCGGTAAGTAAGGATGAACAACATATTGTAGTTGTGATAACTGAATTCTATTTAATTATATGTACCTTGTGTCATTAGAAAACAGGTAAATTTTCCTGTTAATTTACTTATGCACCGTACTTTTAAAAAAAGAAATAGATAAGTTTTATCCTATATAAGCAATCTGTGATGTTTTTAATATTATTTTACATTCCAGTGTAATATAGTAATAAATATTTCTATTTTTATATGTATCTCCTTTATAATATCCAGGTATTTGCAGTTTATAAAATATTTAATAGGATCTGGATTGTTTGCTGTGCTTATAGTCCTAGGAAATATCTGACATTGTAATTCACGGACATGTGCACTGCTGCATAACAGAGAAAAAAATCACTTGAGTTGTTCTCATTGTAGAGATGTTGTACAACACGTGATAAAACTTGACCAGCTCTTTAATATGCTGATAGTCTCAACAAGAGAGACGAATGACAGGGAACAAGTATAGAGCGTAATTTCTTCATGCTATTACTGGTAGAGTGCAGTGCGTTACGCTCAGATGTTGCCCGAGTAGTTCTTGTGCGTTTGCATGTATCCAGCTGAAATTTAATATCCTTAGCGTTTCAAACACTGTGTGAACAACACTGGATATAGTTTCATTATTAGATAAAGGAAAAAAAAACGTACTATTATAACTCTTTAGTTGTTTATAGATAAAATATGGTTTTATTTTATTGCAGGACAGAAGAATACTTTTGTAAGGAATTAATTGATACATTCAGTGACCTATGAAGGTTTGAATCTTGCTTATAAATAAAGTTTCACTCTTTTTATAAGAAACTATGGTGTTATTTTTGGCCTGTGGTATTTAATTTGCAATGAATACTGTACAAGTTTTCTTGTTTTAAAAACTAAGGTTTAGGAGGAGAGAGAACATTTTTTTAGAGATGCCCTGTGGAAATATTTGAAAGCATAGCAAGTTGTCTGTCACTGTAATGATGTAAGACTGGACTTACTTTTTTTAAATTATTTTATATTTTGATATGCACATAATATGATATTTTCTGTGAGCCAACATTGGGCCTCATTGAGACCATTTTGGAATTAACAGCTCTAAGTTTTAAAAATAATTTAGCCAAAAGTCAGATATAGAGGGACTGAAAGTAGAGAAACCAGTAAACCTTTTGAATGGTTCATGACTTTGATGTCATGAGTGCCTTTGATTTCGTGAGACTTCCCTTGATGGATAATTCTATTTCAAAAATATTGTGCCTGTTTTAGGATGCCAGAGTGCAGATACCAGATACTAGACCTGAGCTGGGTTGTTCTGATTGAGACATTCAACTTTCATGAAAGGTGATGTGCAAGTGTCCATGCAACTGTAGACCATAGCTGTCCACCAGCTTTGCGCTACATATAGGTGTCACAGGAATTCCATTGAGCAAATCTGTTGAAGTGACTTATCCGTGACTGGCTGATTTTTGTTTGCCGCTGTTCTGGGAAACCAAGGGGTTTTGCTGTCACAGAGGGAGCGAGGTGGGGATATATGAGGTAACTGATGTGGCAAAACTTGTATCCCGTTTTTCCACAGCTCTCTTAGCATTTCTTTATCCCATCACTGTCCTGTTTCTCTGATCCTTCATGCATAGCTAGCAGGACAAAATTTTACATATACTATGAGGATGCTTGAGTCAGTTCTTGATCCTGGTAATCATAACATGGAAAAAAAGGTGCCCATCTTTTTTATGTAAATAAAAGAACTGAGGAGAAGGATTTTGATGTTCTTGAGTCCTCTGTCTCTTACACAAATGAGTAAGTAAAAAGGCAAAACCACTGTTACTTTTTTATAGCATCCTTCTTGAATAGGTAGTATGGTTGATACATTAAGAAATTGTTTCAAAGTTGTGTGTAGCGCAGAGAAATTTGTGAAGGGTGTTTATATATATGCGTGTGTGTGTATATATATATATATATAAAACCCAGTAACCATAGCTAGAGTCCTTGAATACCCCATTTCTGCTAAGTGGGACTGAAGTGAAAACGTAGGTTTCGGAAGCAAAGAACAGACAGTAGTCAACTGAAAACAAACAGCATCTTTTTGCGCTTTATGTGAAGAAGGGAAGCTGTAGAGAGTAAGAGACCTTTTCCATTCTCTAGGCTGCAGTTCAACTACCCAGGTGATGGCAGGGCTTAGGGAGGACTTACGCTCTCTGGAGTCACTGAGCTGGACTGATAACGGGTGGAGTTGGGTTGCGACCTACCCTAGTTTTGGACACTGAAAGACCTTCACTGGTCTAGCAACCTGGTCTAGCGGGAGGTGTCCCTGCCCATGGCAGCGGGTTGGAACTTGATGATCTTTAAGGTCCTTTCCAACCCAAACCGTTCTATGATTCTATGATTCACTGGGTTTTTAATGGCCTCTCTGAAAGATTGCAGCTACCAGCAAGTAGTAAATCTGTCAGCAATATTGTATGAACACTGTCATCTCTTTATGATCTCTTGTCATTTAATCTTGCACCGTAGACTTTAAGAGCCTCTCATGTTATTACGTATAAAAAAGTTTACCTTCAACTCATAGTAATTCCTCCCATATCTTAGCACTAGTAGTAAGATTTGAGATAAAATACCTGTTAGCATTTCACATTTTAGAATAGTTATTTGGTAATTATGTAAGCAAAGAGGGCTGCAAATACAGAATTACTCCTAGTAGTTCACACGCTATGGCTTTGCCTGCTCTTTTTTCAAGTGTTCCTACAAACTGGATTTTCCTCCATTTCCTCAGTTTTTCATTTTTTTCCACTATGTGCTTTAGCATACATTCTTGCACCTCTTTTGTTCCTTTAATCAGGTTACTTTGGTTTATATTCCGTGCACCACAATGAGTGATCCATTTCTGTACGTACAGGTGTATTAACCTTCTTGTTATTAATAACAGTTTTTCTTCTTATTTTTCTGGAGACCACCTACTTAGTTTTTTTTTAACTCATTTTCATAACCTTGCAATAAATCTCTTTCTTTCAGGTTCTCCTTAGGAGATGCTCGCAGGCCACTCCATGAAACTGCAATACTGGTGGAAGACATCGTCCACGCTCAACTGATAAATTTGGTGAGAAAATTACCTTATAAAATAGTCTTCACTCTAAAATTCCTTGAAACAACAGGAAATTTTCATAACAGATTGTTCTTTTTTTAGAAACAAATAAAACACAGAAACTGAGGGTGACATTTGGTCCTCAGTAATCTGTAGAAGCTGCTGTTGGGTTTGCAGAGAGCGTGTGCACTTTGCTTATGGCTATATACTGCGTTTGTGTGATATCTGCAACCCCACCTAACCTTGGGAATAAAGCTGATCTATTTTTTGGTCAAAAACGTCAAGTTGTTAAAGAGAAAAAAAAATGGCTAGTCATCTGAAGACTTCATTGCTAATTTTTTTATGTTCTAGTATTTGTGTTAAAGTCTTATTTGCTTAATGTTTATGTTCTAATAGTCTTACTATTTGATGTTTTGATTTCTGTCAAAAAACGCAGAAATATTAAATATTTTTCCTTATTGAAAGGCAGTGAAAGTGTTGTATAAATGAGGCTGGTTTGAATCTCGTCTGTCAGAAGCAGCTCTAAATTTGAACCTCTCCATAGTTTTTAATTAATGTTCAACAACACCTCTTAAGAAATCAATGCCAATATTTCACACCATGGCACGAATCTGCCATCCGATGTTTTATACAGAAAGGTATACTCTTATATGTCACCTGTAGCTTGGGAAGCATAAGAAATGTTTTTTTTTCTTATTATAGTGATTCTTCAAATGAAACTACCAGCATGTATGGGTATGGATATTAGATGGAACTAATGTAGATAAGTAACACTAATACATATTATAAAGAATGTTTACATACGGTGAGTCCCTGGATCAGCTAGAGCTTTGAGCTGCAAGTTCCTAGGTCTTTTCTCTATAACGAGCCCTTTCAGGAATCAGAAGAGTCTTTAAGTTTCAAGCCAAGTTCTGTTACTACATTAATTAGAATTAAAAACTTTTGTAAACTGAGAAAATTCAGAATGGGGCAGACCACATACTATAAATATATATGTGTGTGTATGTGTATATAGAATATATATNAATAAAAATAGAACATAATAGACCTCCTCCTGCCCACTGTTTGCCTGCAGACAGGTGTTTTCCTTCAGCTTCGCACTTAATCCACCAGCTGTTCGGTGGCTTCCTGGATGGCAGCAAACGCTTCGGAGTCCCTTCCACCTCTGGATAGTTTCTTTCTGCTGGTACCTCCGAAGCCCGGCAGTGTATCCCTGTCTCCGCAGTCTCCTGGCTCCTTTGCGCTGTGGCTTCTTTGCTTATTATTCTCCTCCTGGTCTGTCCCAAATGTGCCCTGTGGCTCCTTGCGGGGTGACAACATCTCTCCCCTCTCTGCGTTTCCCACTGGTTAAACACGCTGCTCCAGGCGTATATTTGTAATTCTTATTCTAGGTCTAACTACTGAAAAATAACATTTTCTTTTTGTTAATGACCCCCTTAATTTCATGCAAACCGATGGCTGCGGCTTCGCCCTTCCTTGGGCAATAATGCGGTGAAGAGTCTGGGCTTTTACGTCCCACCGAGGCTGAGCCGAGCTGCGCTGTACGCCAAACCCTGCGTTTTGAGAAAATCCAACCTGCAGCCATGTGGTCTCTGAGCTTAAATCAAAGCCGGGCACTTACTCGGGGAATGACCCTGACCCGGGGTTAACCCTGTGTGGGGTGTAGGAGCGTGTACCGTTTCCTGACAGAAGGAAGAATGGGAACGGAGCGGCAGATAAACAGCTTTTCTAACCTTTCCCCTCCGAGCCCGAGACAGCACTTTATTTCTGAGGAAGTGAAAGTATCTTTAATAGCTCATTGCTTTGACCTCTGACATTTGCATGCCGGAACTCTTAAATCAGGAGCTTTTTACATGCTCCGGGCTTCTGATAGGGATTTTTGCACATTTGTCATCCTTAACAACCGCACATCCTTACTGAGCTGTTACTGTGCAGTTATATTACATTTTCACTTTCCATGTAGGTGTTCGTGTGGGTTTATATCGAGTACTAGAAAAAAGCTATTTTTATAATTGAAGCTGACTGCAGATGTAAATTTATTGCTTACTACCTGGATTTTGTCATATTACTCAAGTTAATGGACTACGCGGTTCTCATTATGTAATTTAATAATTTCTTCTCAAAATTCATGTCCATTTTGCCATCCATAACACATGTATAAGGCTAACCTGGAGAAATTACTTGTATGCCTGCAGTAAAACTGGCATGTTGCATAGTAAACATTTGTAAGAAGAGTTCATAACTGTTGATTATGTCCAGGTTTGAGCTTCTGAATTAACAAATAAGTTGCCGGTGTGATTACCTGTGATTGGTTGACTTTTAATCGCTCGGAGGTTTATAGTTCCAGCTTCCTATTTTCAAAGTTGATCTGAACTCTATTAAATCAGTCACTGCTTCAAACCGCTATATACTTCATGACGTCGGGCCGCTATAGCAGATGACTGCACTAATAAGTCACATTATTGAAAAACAGACTTTTTAAAGTCTGGATCACATTGTATGATTTTTGTGTGTGTGTTTTGAACAATATGTATGCTGCTTTACATTAAGTGAAATTCTGTTGAAAGTATATACCAACGTGTGGAAGGCAATGAGCATCCCCAGAGGATGACTCACATCATCCTAAAATCAGTTTGCGAGTTAGATGAGATGAATCTCTTGAGGAATTTATTTCCTCAGCTCACTAATGAAGGGATCCTTTGGCGGCTTGCTGGGGTTTGAATATCTAGGAGACAGGCATAAAAGTTGAGAGAGAAATTCCATCCAATTTGTGTCAGAATGCTAGCAGCATGAGTTTGAATTATTTTGCTTATATTGTAATTATAATAAATGTTTTATTTGCATATCAAGCAATATAAAACAAAAAAACCACCCCACCCTAGAATGAGAAAGTTCTGTACCTTTTTTGTTCAAGCATAAAGTGTTTGAAGAGCGCAATGAATTCAAGTTTTAATTTAAGATCAAATTCACTGTTGACTGGTAGTGTTTGTTCAGTAACTGATCTTTATGTATTTATAGATGCCTTAATGTTACCCCTAAAACTGTATTTATTTGTGTGCTAAGATAAGCAATTCCAATCAAAGCTATGTTATTCTTTATGGTTGAGCGTAAGTAGTAGATGCCTGTCACAAAGAAATCTTTGCCTACAAAAAGGTTCAACAGGCAATGCAAGATGATGTTAATCAGAAGTGGACAAGCTTTTAAATTACTTACAAGTTGAAGTGGAACAAGACCTCTTTTAGTTCGTTCTTTCGTCATATCCGATACAATTTGCGTGTGCAGTAAGAAGATTTTGAAGCATCATTTTTGTAATAATCTATTAATATCTATTCAGACCCTTAGAAAGGGAACTCAAAGATCCCGCTTTAGCACAAGTCAAGATTATTCAGCACTTTGTCAAGAAAAAGAGACCGTAACTAAGAGAAATCGAATAGAAATTTTTCTTGGTTATTAAACTACCATTGAGAGGTTTGGCATCGAAACAGCTGAAGCCTTGCACATACATGGATGTAAAAGCACCTGGAAGTTGTTTCATGGAATATTTAAGAAAGAGGAAAACCATCTCCTCACCTTCACCACCTGTGTCCAGAATTTTTGTCATGGTGGGCTGGATCATGGGAAAATGTATTATTAGACTATTAAAAACTAAAGATTTCTTACTATCTTCTCTTGTTAGGGCCATAGCTCCGTGTTCATGCTTCAGATGTCATGTTCAAAGGCTGTTAGACAATAAGATCGTGATGTACTACTTAAATCAAGAAGGCTGTTAAGGAGTTGTCTTCCTTGTGTTGGGAATGTAGCAAGTGGGCGTTTATTATCAGCACGAACTACCAGCAGTTTACTCCCTAGGCATGCTGACTAGTTGAAGTACCACTGACACCTGCTTTCACACAATTTGATTATTCAGTTCAGCATTAGATTTGAACTTCAGTCCTTTATGTTGTGTTTCTGAGATACCAAATGGCTTCTGGGAAGCGATTAGGTTTGTTTATACAAAGTGAAAGGCATTTTAGCAGTAGCACAGAGTTCAGCAAGGGAATATGAAAAATTACACATATGCATACCAAAAATACAGATGTGCTTACAAACAGCAGAGCCCAAAAGTCCCTGCCTGCTGGTGAGTAACCTTACCTGTCCATGAAAGACTGACTGCTGAGAGGGAAGGCCAGAGCACGTCGCAATAGCCTTGGACTGCATCCTTTAAATGTTTTATCCACTGGAATTCCCTGTAAAGTGTGATAAGTCATCGCAGATACTGTCATGAACGATAGAATTCATGGTAACAGGGTTGTGGTTTACTGCCTGTCAGCTACTGTGTATCTGCTAGAAGATGGACTCTGATCTCTTCAATTGATGTCAAATGATTTAAGTCAAACCCACTCGGTTGGCTTTTTTAGAATGCAGTAGTGTCAATTTAAAGGAACTTCAATTGCTCCAAATCATGTTGTACATGATATCTGTTGGGATTTTTTTGATCACTTACTTTTATCTTCCTATGGAAGCATGTAGTTTCGTACAACTTGTGCTGCTACATAATCGTTATTAACATTCCACTCTTGCTTTCTTTGTAGGAGCATGATTTGGGTCTCGTGTTACATAGATGCATGTATGAACACTTTGCATATACACTAAGATAATTTTTGTTTTTTTCTGGTTTATTACTATTGGAAATTAATTGTCTCTTTACACAGATAATATAGTTAATTCAGAACCGGTTCTTTGGTCTCAACTGAAGCACAGAACACAGGTCAGCAGGTGAATAATCTATACTGGAATATGTAGATTATTTTCATTTGTGGCGGTAATTCATACATAGAACACTTAGAGTGAGATGCAGAGATTCAGCAGTATGTCAAGTCCCGAGTAAGTCCATAGTAAATCCATCCTGTGGAGTGAATTGCTTTTTATAGTAGGGGCTTAAATAAAGATTGGGTAGTCATTTGCCACAACTAGGAAAAAGAATGGTGAAAATACAGAGAAAAGCATAAGGACAGGTTTACTGATATGAAATCCTAAGTACTTAATAGTGATCAGTGTGAATTTTGTGTTTTCAAAGGGCTGTACGTTTTCTGGATGAATGCGGTGTGCTTTCTTCGCTTCCCACCTTTATTCCTGCAGCTGTTAACAATTTTATTGCCGTTTAAGGAGAAGGAGGAGGGAAAACTCACCTTCACTTGCCCGTCCAGAGAAAGAGACGAGGACAATGGGAGAGGGGAGTAGGAAAAATGCGTATTTAAACAGAAACAAGGATAGAGCTTTCTTGGTTCTTTACAGCCTGCTCCTACAGGTTGTTTTTTTAAAAACAAATCACACTCGTGTATTCATTCACAAACTGGATTAATCATTTTAATGTATGTAACCTCTATGCTGTTCTGAAATCATACAGGTCCAGGTTTGTTTACTGCGTTTTTGAACTGTTAGACTTGTAACCTTTATATACATAATTGTGGAATTTCTGACATTCCTTTTAAAAAGGAAAGAATTGAAACCAGCTCGTTCATTAACAGAAATTGCCCAGTGATAAAAACAAACAGTGTGAAGCACTGTTCACTCTTGATCCAAAGTTATATGCAACTGTCACTTATGCCACCCTAGTAACAGGAAAAGTCCTTGTTTTATGAGTCTGTTTTAAAACAGTAATAAAGTTTCCTGTGCAGGACATTAATTAGAGGGGTTATCAAAATAAGACAAACTAATATAATTTGTGATTGTACAAAATAAAGGAAGTTGAGGGTACCATAGGGACCTAATGAATCACAGGATGGAAACAATCTTCTGGCTAACTAAACATTCAGACTTTGTACGAAGTCATAGGGTGTATATACAACTCGGCAAACCGGAACACGCTGTGTGTTTACATGGATGGGATAAAGGAGTTCACAAAAACCATCTGGGAAAAATCCTTCGACTATTCATTCTGTTCCTACTGTAGAGTAAATTAAACAACGCGCCCATACATTTGCAGCGAACACATGGCACACCTGCCCGGAAGAAATCAAACTGGAAAATAAGTCTGTAATACAAAAAATATCCTGGGTACCAGCAATGTGCATTTGTTAGCATTGCTCATGTGTGATGGAGGAGACTTTATCTCAGTTGTTACCTGTGCATTTACATCATTTAAATGTGGTCACTATTTAGATTATGTCATTGCATTGGTAGCAGTAAGCTTTTCCCTTTTTTCTTTAATTGAAATTACATCTTTGACATTAATTTTGGCGATTTGTAGTGTTTCATTTGTGGAAAGATTTTTATGTGACTCTAAAAGGAAGGGCTGTTTTTCAAAAAACTCTTTTTTGTTCAATTTACAGAATAGTATAGGGTAGGTTTTGTCATGCTGAGTATATATTTTTTTCCTATGCAGTGAAAAAATTTGAATAGACTCAACCCTTTCACTGTCATTCTATAGAAATCAGATGCTGTTACTCCTGTACCAAAGGAGCCCAGTGACCGTGTGTCTGTCATTTGTGAAGATGACACTCGTTTAGAAGGGCCCACGTCAGACACAAGACACTGTTTTCTCAATTTCGTGTTAAAAAAAAGTCATATCATTTTTTCTTTCCTAATATTTCTTGATTGGCCAGCACTTGACTTTAGGTTACTTCAGCAAATGGACAGCATTTCGTCTTTTATATATTAGAGTATTATAAAATGTCTTTTAAGGAGTTGCTTACGGAGAATTTAAATTGGAAACATTGAAGTGTTTTGCCAACTTTTGATGAATTCTTGCCTTTTCTTCACTGGTAATTGATATGAAAAGTGATATCCTGAGTTTTCTACTCTAACATTAGCTGCAACTTGTTCTTCGTATTCTTCAGTATTCATTCTAAAGCAGAGAGTTCAGGAGTTCCAGTTAGGGATTCTGAGCTCTCACAGTGCTTTCTGTTAAGATGAGAGACGTGATGACTTACTTGGTCAAATGTTTTCTTTCCCATGGATCTTTCTGCAGAGTCAACACGTGCTATGAGACAGAGCTGCTGCTTTTTGCCTGGTCATGCAGAGATGCTTCTCAGCATCCAATGGTGATGGACTTCACTGATCTAAAAAGTGGAAAGACTAAGATACTGTTATTAAGAACCCTAAATAAACCAAACAGAAGGAAATGAATAATTATGCCCATATAATTGTAGCAACAGAAGAAGGACAATCCAAACGGTTGACTAGATTGAATGGAAAAAGCGGTGTGATCAATGGTTAAAGACTGTCTTGCAGTGCATATAAAATATAGAGTATGAAGGTAGTGCAGGCAGCTATAATCCCAGTATTTCCTGATTTTCTACCAGTCTTCGGGCCTTTAATAACAATGACATAGATTTATACACATACATATATGCATATACTGTCTATGTGTACAGGTCTGTTTTTCCACCCTTAACCCATGAGATTCCTATTTAGGCTGTTGAGCAAGAGGAAATAAGTATGTATGAAATTTCACTCCTGGGGGCTTTGGAATCGATGGCATTCTTAAATGTATATGTACTCAATCACCCTGGCTTCTGGGGCTTTTATGAATCAACTGATAAGCTGATCCCAACCTGAGTTTCCAAAATACAAACACATCCTCTATTTAATTGTTATATATATATATGTTAGGAGTATAGCGTAGATTAGTAGCTATTGAAATCTTGGAGGAGCTGAGCCATTCGGCGTACAGATGCACTGTGTCCAGGGAGTGCTGGCTACTTATGTTGATGGCTGTAGCCCCGTGAAATTCTAGGTGATTAGCTCTTTAGAAAAGTACAACTGAAAAAGTTAAGAAGTTGAAGAGTAATCATTAGATTTTTATTGCACAGTATGATGCGGCCTCATAAATCAATATTCTCTCAGTGGTTTTACTCTCTAGTCTCCTTTGTGACTGAACAGGCTTTTGCCAAGAGTATTTTTGACGTAGCCTAAAAAATATCTCAAATCATTTAGCTGGGCTGAAATGAAGGAGCAATCTTTCTGTCTGTGAAAAATCATAGTTACATCCCAAGCTTCAGCAGTCAAATGGAAAACTGATATTCGGGGTTTCTTTCTTTAACTTGTTTCTGTGGTTTAAATTGAATATTAGAAGTATATGAACATGTGTGTAATGTCCGTATCTACACACAAAGACGCCTCTCATCTAGTAGTCTGATTCTGGCAGCAATTAGTAAACTAAATGAAAAGAATCTGAAGTTTATCAATGGTGTGCAACACATGGATATTTGATTAGGAAGATGGACCTCAAGCTGACTTTGAAAAGCATCTGTGTATCTTTGAAATCAGCTCCAGGATCCAAAAAGCAATGGGGGTTTAATTATTATTTTTATCATTTAACTTGCTTTGTTTCAAATAGTTGTCCAAATACGTTAACTGTCCGTGCCCGGTGGAGGGTAACATTCCTTTTGCTTTTCCTCTGAGATCCTGAGTGGATTCACCTGAACAAACATAAAGGCAAACAAACATATTTTTCTATATCTGAGATAATGATGCCAGATCATCTTTTTGTCTCAGGGGAGATAAATGGGCACTCCTAGGATGTGATTCTTCATGTCCTAATGTAGTTATTTAACATCCTGGCCATCCATTTAAAATCTGGATTTCTTAAGTAAAGCGAGAGTAATCTCACCTCTTCTGACTTTGGGCATTAGTTGTATTTTTTTGATACTTCATTTTTTGTTGTTTCTGTCAAAAAAAAATGCAGACTTTAAGTTGTGAAAGACACAAACTGATTTATGGATATCTGTGGTGAAAAGAGAGTAGTGTAAAATTCTGCATGGTCTTTAAGTGTGACTCATAAACCTTAAAGGTCATCTCAGAGTGTTTAACAGAGCAAATTCATTGTAGATTTTAAATCACCTTATCTGATTTCAAGCAAACCTGGTAGTTTCAGAATAACTTTTTTTAGGAAGATTGGCTTGTTAACAGTGTTATGCAGTTACAAGGAAATGTGGTCACAGCTGGTTCTGGTTTTTTAGCTAATCCACCTGATTGGAAACAACAGGTTTTTGATACTTTTCCATTTCTTACACTGACACCTAGTGTTCAGAGGTCTTGAGTTTCTAATACTGCACTTTGTTATTAATAGATAACTGTCAATACCGAAGTTCTCCACCTTTCAGCATCTTCCATTTTGGTGCTGCTTCAAAAGAAAGCAATAACTGAAGGCAAAGGTGTTACCATCATTCAAAAAAAAAATTTACTTTGGAAGTACAAATAGTACACCACTACTGGAAAACTTGGCAAAAGCTATTTTACTTCTTGAAGCGCTGCAAAATTTGTTTTCTTAATATTTAAGTGCTTTAGTTTTGGCAAATACAACTCTTTTGTGTCTGTAAGTGTCACTGGCCAACAAAAACAGTGATAACAGCAGAAGTCTTTAGATCAGTATTTATTTAATTGTGGGTCATGTCAACGGTTTTTATTTCTGTGTTCTTTTGTCTTCAAGCCACGAGTTCTACCTGATAGGACTGTTGATGGTAGCAATGTCCTTGAGTAGACAGAAAATAACTTATACACAAAAACTAGCACAAACAGTCTTTTATCTCAAACTTGAAAATAAATGGAGCAATCAAAGTACAGAGTATAACCCGTTCCTGACAAAGACTGCTACTAACATAGTAAAATTTACTCTCTCTCATACCTGAGATTTTTTGTATGTTAACTGAAGATCTTCCATCATAAAATATAACATATTAAGAATTTGGTGTAGCTGTATCTGAAAGCGTCAATGAATTTTTGTGGTTCAGTGATGGGTTCAGGCAGCAGTTACGATTTACTGAATACTCACCTAGACGATGGTCACCTCTTGAGGAAACCTTTGGTTCTCACCCAATTTCCTAAAAGGCCAGAATGTGGCCATAAAAACAATCCCTTGCCATAAACTTTGGTAAGCTGTATTAGCCAGATGTCACTGGTTAATTCTACTAATTTAGGCTGAAGCTTTCCCTCTAGAGGTGTTTTTTTTTTTTCCTTACAGACCCATTGCCCGCACAATCTGTAGATTCCTGTGCTATTAAGACCCCAAAATAAAGGATAAATAATCTTTTAAAAGAGCTGTGTGTCTGGCACAAGTCTCTTTTGCATGAGGTAATGGGGTTGCTGGCTTGGTCAGAGGAGGACATAAACGAAATAAATTTGAGAAAACATGTCAGGAGCTTTGTACCAATTGACACAGGAGTTATCTTCTCAAAAATGTATATGCTTTACAGTAAGTCCGATTCTGCTGAAGTGTTTTCAGCACAGCTATTAAGTACAGTGGACTCCGTGCAGTAGGTATATCTGTGATTTACATAAATATTCCCAAACTCAGATAGCTGTTTTCATATACTCTTCATTTAAATTCCAGCATATAATCTGCCAAGTTACACTACCTATTTTCTTATATCTTGGGCAAAAGCATTGTACTTCTGTGTGCACATGGCATATTGGACGCTATACTACATTATTGCCTTATCAGTTATATTCCTGTGACCTAGTTATAGTGTAATTATCAGAGAAACAATCAGAGACAACAGAGAGAAATGCTACTTATAGGATATGATTTATTTGGTTTCTTTCAGGCATTTATTTTCAGGCTGCGGTGAATTTGGACCCAGAGTGGTGATTTCTGTCTAGTGACTATAAACGGTGCCCTGGGTGACCAGCGCAGATGCAGACATCTATGTTTAGTCAGATAACGCCCACCTGAGAGAGAAGTCCCCCATGACAAAAGCATCGAAGCAATCAAAAGAAAAAAAAAAAAAAGAGGATAATTGGAACATCTCTGATGGCAAAAGGATATGATAACAGTGTCAAAATCAGCGGAAAAGTCAGAGAAAATAAAGACATACCGACGACCCAGATTTCTGGCCAGGAAGAGGCACGTAGTGTCCCATATATGAATAGTTTTAAGGGAGGGGATTTATGAAAAGTCAGGTTGGAGCTGATCCAAGACAGAGTTAAAAGAGGGGAAGTTTGTGCTCTAGCTGAAAACTTCATGTTCTGTGTTTTGTTTTTTTTTTTACAGATGAAGAGAGAGAAAGAAATGGGAAAAGATTGGGAGAGACAGGCTGGATTGAGATATGGTTTCTTTAAAAGAGAGTATAGGCTGAGGACATCTGTACACTGTGAGCAAAAGTGCCGGAAAGCAGAGAAAAATTGAAGACTTAAGTAGGCGGGATTCGATGCATCTACTGAGGTGGGTCAGAGTTGGGAAAAAGGCCAGAGATTTATGACAAGAGAAGGCGTTCAGGAACAAAACCTAGGTGCAACTTTGTGGGCATATATTCTCTCGTAGCAGAAAAATGATGGGGCTAAAAGAGGAACCCCCCAAAAAGAGGAATAGGAAGCCTGAGATTCAGCAAAGGGTTGTTTAAAGAAGTGGAATAAAGAAAGACGAAAACAAACCTGTAGTGGAGGGAGTTAGGAAGAGGATCCTGTGACCCTCTCTCCAAGTGTTCAATCTCAGGAGAACAGGAATACTTGAACTGAGAGGCAGAGAGGATTGAAAGAGAACCTGTGGCTGGTGGATTGGAGCTTGCAGAAAGCCTGGTCTGGAGAATGAGTTTGGGAAGTGGCTTTACAGGACATTAAGTGCTGATGACAGCGTAGCCATCGAGAAGTAGCAAATGGAGTGAGAATCAGCAGATGTGCTGCTCCCAAACTGAATCTCAGAGGAAGCCAGAGAAAGTAGGTGGGTAACGGTGAAACAGGTGGAACATGGCCATTGGTGGCACCGTGCAGGGGAGCACAGGACTAAGAAGAAAGGGAGAGACAGATTCTACATTTCAGTGAAGAATTCATGGTAAAATGGAAAGTCTTGTGACAAGTGCTTCTTCTGTGGGCATCACCATACATGTGGAAGTCTGAATGCATGCGTCTTTGCGCCGTCGCATACATGCATATATATGTTAATAAAGAGCACTTGTATAGTGATACACAGCCTGATGCTAGTATATCAGTTTCAACGTACTCACAAGATGTTGTTGCTAGCAGCCATTCTCACAATACTCAGTAACTACGTTTTTTTTTAAATCTCTAGTTCTTAAATATGTTTTTACATTGTTTACCATTTTTGTCTTACATTGTGCCATCATCATTCCAAATCAGGGAGGGAAAGAAAAAAAAAAAAGGATCACTTTACTGATGGGGAAATAAAGTACAAACAAGACGAAGTGGATTTTCCCTATGGCAGGAAAAAAATGAATGGCAGAGCTAAAAATAGTCGTCTAGTTGTAGTTGGGAGAGAAGCTGTGCAAAGCTATTCTATATTGATGGTCTATGTCTCAGCCAATTGGATTTTTATTTGACAATCCAAAGGTGTAATAACTTTTATTGTAAGAGGAAGAAAAATACATCAAGGCTAATAAATAATGGAGGACCTACTAGGGACATGCATAAATGCGTATCCTGTTCCTATGTATATACAAGCTTAATTGTGTCTCTTTTAATTTTGCTATTTGATTCAACGGGATTGTCAGCTAATCGTCCTATTGAAAGAACAGAAGAGGATAAAATTTCAAATAACTTTGTTAATCTCTTCTGGCTGTTAAAAGAAAAGATTTATTGGTATCAAATTTTATTGCATTCTTAGAATTTAGGGATTGATTGGCTGCTAGTTTAGCTTGCTTGTCTCTTCCAGTTAGAAACCCAAACACAACAGAAGAAAGACATCGCATTGAAGCTGACATGCAACAAGTGAGTGAAAGTTCACTTGGCTTTTTCTCTCGGCACCAGGTGCAAAAGTTGGCTAAAAGTGCTGTGGCAGGCAGTTATTTTAAAGCAGTTTCTGGTTTAGTGTTTTATCAAGCCCAGGAGTAAAATATTCTGCAACTACTGCAGTTTCACAAAGCTGCTTTTTAAGGTAGAACTCTGAATTGTTTAAGTAATTAAAATGGCCCAGTACAAACATTAATCATACCCTACCCGTTAATGAGAGGGTTTGTGGGATTTATGGAGGGCTGTATATGATTTTTTAAAAGTGTGTATCATTTCTTTGTTTAATACACAATACATTGCGTTCTCCGACTGCGCCAGAGGTTCTTGAAATCTTGAGGAGTATTTGCGATTTTCTACATCCCCTCTTATAAATGCTGGAGGAGGTGTATTAATTTCTGGGGAAAGATGACTCTCACAGTGTCCTGATTAGCGACTCGACTTAATCTGATAGGTCTTTTCTCAAGTAGCTGCTCCATTACAGCTTTACAGTATGCTTTAAAATAACAGTTCTCTAAACTGCAGCTTTCTCAAAGCGGGAAGCTCAATGATGACATAAGCTCCAGAAGTGTAGAGTTCAAGTGGTTTGCATGTGGGATTGCCAAATAACACGGGTTTGGTTTGTTTTTGTTTTATTACACCGATTCTCCTCCCCAGATGTCTTGGATTTCTGTGGTACCCCCCCTTCGCCTTTGATTCTTGCTCCTTGTAACTAACAATTTTTATTAGTCATCCAGCTAATACTCAAAGTTTTTACTCAGCACCTGTTGTCTTCAAAGCACTTTGCAATAATAACTAGTTAATCCTCACACTGGTCCTGAATTTCACTGTCATTCCTTTTCATGTGTGAAAAGTGAGCTTGATGACTTGCCTAAAATTGTGTAATGGTTTTGACACCTGGATGAGGACTTGGTCTGCCTGTTCTGTGCCGGCACTACCCAGGCTGATCCTCCAGCCTCTCTACACGCTGAGTTTGTGGCACACCAGTTATAAATTGAGCATTTCCTTTTGGTTAATGACACATTTTTTTACCCTGATTGCTCTGGAATTATGATCTTGAACGTTGGAGAAGAACTATGCTGGAAGGAGCCCCAAGAGGTCATCTGAGCCATATCTCTGATCCTGAACTAATTTTGGCCTTTGGTCAGGAAAGCTCTTAAATATATAGATATAAATAGATATGTATGTATATATATGCATGTACATATACAATTATTTATGGAATCAAGTCCCGTTTTTGGAAGACTTATGGATAACTGCCTAATCGACGGTTGATGTAAGCTACCGGCAATTGCTTTGAAATACTTGCACAGAATACCTTGATTGATAGTGCTGTGGGAAGTACTAGTACTACAAAGAAATTTATACTGGGAAGCACAATGCTGTTAAATCTAGTGTTGTGGCTTCTGGAAGTATTGCTTCCTTTTTTTTTTTTTCCTTTTCCTTTTTTTCCTTTCTTTTTATTTTTTCTTTAATGGACCTGTAGCAAGAAATCTACCCACTACGTCCAGTAAGGTAGTGATTTTGCTTCTGTAATAAACCCTCAGCTAGCATGACTGTTCTTGGCCTGTCCATCTGAAAGCTACAACTTTATGGAAACTGAATGAAATGAAGCGTTCTCTAATATGTCACAAATCATAGTTAAAACTGGAAATCCAGTCTGACACTGTGGTCTTGATTTGTATGGTTTGCCTACCCTCTTTTGTTTCTGCAGAGCAGTGTATGTATTTGAAGGCTGGAGTTTGAGCCAGGATTTTCAGTCTTAACTGTGAATTTCCTTCCTTTAACAGGTTTAAAGCAAGCCTTTCAGATTGCTTCAGTATAGCTTTTAGGACTTGAATTTCCTTTGTGTTCATTTTGGTCCTTTTCCAATATTTATCCATACATTTGAAACTCCTTCGAATCTCTCCGTATGGGAGCAGTTACAATAGGAGGTGGTGGCATTTCTATTCTATTACTGCTAGAGTTGATTCAAATGATGCCTGATTTTGTACTCAGTCAAACACTGCAAGCCTAAAATTCAGGCTCTTGCTCAAGCATTACAGGGTTCATGTCCTGCTCAGAGGTCTCAATAATTACTGTGTCTGGCTGGAAAACAAGAATTCCATTTCCTGAAAAAAAAATAGAGCTTTTGACATTTGCTTTACTTTTTCTTCAGAACAAAACTAAAAGATTTTTTTGAAAAGTGTAAAAAGCTACTGAGATGAAGAGGAATGTTATCTAGCTGGTAGTTCAGTGGGTAGGACAACAACGTTGGAAAGGAAGGACCAACGTTCAAGTCTCTGCTTGCTGGAAGAACATTAACTTGAAACTGAGTGTCACATATGCTGAGTGAGTGCCATGATATGAGTGTTGAATATGTCTTTTTGATGTCATTATTTCTCTCTATGAGCTTAATCATGGACCTGTGAAGTATTGCTCAGTACCTGTATACAAAATTCTTTGCGTCAAGGAGTATGATTTTTCTGATGGAAAAGTATTTAATTTCAAGGTACTGACCAGGGCTCATGATTAAATTATTCATATATTTCACATGTGCATTTAATCCAAAATAATACTTAGTAGTGATTATTTGTAGTTCAAAAATTCAACTTAGTTTTTATAAATCTTTTGCTTCAGCTATAGCTGCAGGGTCTCATAAAAGCTTGACTGCTTCGTGTTTATTCATTTTTAATGGTAATTAATTCATATTAGTGGTGAACTTCATTATTTATAAAAAGTTATTTTAAACTTTTTGCAAGTTTAAATCTGTTACATTATTATAATACAATACCAAATGCAGCAAAGAGTTGTCTGACGAGATTATATGATTCAGCGTTAGATATATCTATTGTAGTCTGATCTAGTGATGGATTTTTTTTCTTGGCATATGCAATCCTCTGATACTGCTTATAGAGAAAGAAGAATGTTTCCTCGTTTAAGGAGAGTTTTCGTCTCACTCCATTTATTCTCCATAGTTTCATATTAGGACAGTGTTTGAAAAGGTCATTATAGAGAAAACTTAATCTGAGCAATTTATATCTGAGGGGAACAATGAATGTTCTTTCTTTTCAAAAAAAATAAGTGGACTTGTTGCATCATCACTACCTGTTTGAAGTTTGTCACAACTCTCTGCTATATTCTGTTATCATTGGTTGGTGACCTCCATTTAAAAAATTATGTCAATCTTCTCTGTTAGAGCAAAGTCAGTATTGTAAAGTTTATTTTCTTCCATACATCCTTCTGAAGCAAAGGCACTTTGTTTAATTCCAAAAAGCAAGTGTTGGCTTCTTCCAAATTCTTGCTAAACTTCCCGTCTATTCTAATATCTGCAAAATTCCATAGCAGTTGAATTTCATATTGCATGTTATGTTTGTGTGTGTGTTTGTCTGTCCCATGCTATCTGTCATCCTGGACTCTAAGCTTCATGTGACAATGACGTTCTTTTTTATGTGACTGTGTGATGGCCAACATGGCAGTCCTGTGACCCACCAGTATCAGTAGCACGTTGTTACATGCTGCTACGATATAAATAAGAAACAACTGAATAAATATATAATAAAAATGAATAAATACATGAAAAAGGGATTTATTGTTTAATTTAACATCTTTGAAGATATTAGAATTTCAAGTTAAGGACTTCAAGTGACTCCAAGTAGGCCCTTGTTGTGATGTTTTGGTATAACTCTGGGCTAATGTAGCTAAGCTGTCTAAGCTCCTGAGGACTCTGTCTTGCAGGACTATGCATGATTGAAGCAGCTGCTCAAAATCATGGTAATGAAAGGTTTACATCGCATCATTATGCATTTTGTATGTATAATATGTATACTTGCAGTCATGAAAATGTATGCACACCTGTTATGGGGCGAAGGAATGGGATATTCCTTGTTCATTGATTTAACTAGTTATTTTGCTCTTGTCTGCTAAATACAGCTCCTGCAGACCTTTTTGCCCTGTACACACAAAAAATGGGTAAGAGGTATGTCTAGCTGGATTTCTGTATCAAATCCTTCTTTATCACATAATTTGTTTGGTTTTGTTTTGGGTTGTTTTGGTTTGGTTTGGTTTTTTGCGGGGGGACGACACAACATTATGAGCAGTTAGGCCCTTCAGCAGTTAATCTTACAAAGACTTAATGTTATACAAAAGTTATAGATGTTGGTGCAGTTCTGAAGGATGATTGACACAGAGTTTACATTTCATATTCTAAGGGAAATGTAGTGCCGTTACGCCGCTGTATACCGTGCGTTTCACGAGTGTTGGAGACAGCAGGAGGATATTTTGTGGAAACGTTTCTGTCACTGTCAGGAGAAACATGCCCATCTGGTTGAAAAGTAGCCTGTGTCTTGCCCGTTCCCTACATCTAAGCAATTGCTGTAGGAGGATGTTAATCTTAGTCTGTCACAACCTATTTCAAATCTAAAATTTTATTAAACTTCCAAATGCTTTGGTAATATAAGTATGGGAGACCGTGTTCTTATGCACGAGCTACTACCGTTCTCAGATGCAGGAAACATTTTAATTAGTGTTTATTAGTATTTAGTAGTTAGGTGTGCTGGAACTCCCAAAGGGATGTGAACCCCATAAGGTAGGCTTGAGTCAGCTCAAGAGCTACTGGATTGGACTGGATTGCAGATCTCTGTCTGTTTTGCTGACTGTAGACTAGCAGTTGCATGCACTCAAATAGTAATGATCTCTAGTGTCTATGTTGTAGATATCCATGCCTTTTTGCAGAAACCCTGAACACATCTGCTCTTAAAGCAATGTCAGGACCCTTTCTGGGAAGACCTAGTCGCCTAATGGAAAATGCAGTTTCTTACATCCATGGTCATTCTTTGAAAATATATTTGTGTCAGAGGCTTTTCCTGTGACTCCAGGTTCCTTTTTGTTCTTTTTGCATTGCAAGCCTGGACTGACTGATGGTTACAACATGTGTTTGGTGGATAGGCTGGTGGAAATGTATTTGGAATGAGATACTTTATGTCCTGATTGACAGGAGAAGGTATGCATGATTTCATAATGAAGAGAGAAAGGTAGAATTCAGGTCTAGATTCAGATACCTAAATTCAGGTCTATACGTATGTGTCTGCTATAAATATCTAAGTACCCACTGTAGCTACTGAAGCAGAGTCAACTCTTCAACTCCGTGAACGTCTACTGTTCAGTCACCTGAATAGCCCCCAGGCTCCTTTTACTCTTTGGGAGCTTAGATACCTACATACATTATACATGCGTAATTTGGTGTCAATCTGCAGCTGAATTCTACTCCAAAATTCCCATTGCAAACATTTTAAGTGAAGAATCACAGAATGGTTTGGGTTGGAAGGGACCTTGAAGATGATCTAGTTCCAACCCTCCTGCCATGGGCAGGGACACCTCCCACCAGCCCAGGTTGCTCAAAGCCCCATTCAACCTGGCCTTGAACACCTTCAGGGATGGGGCAGCCACAACTTCCCTGGGCAACCTGTGCCAATGTCTCACCACCCTCAGAATAAAGGATTTTTTCCTAAATCTCCCCTCTTTCAGTTTAAAACAGTTCCTCCTCATCCTATCGCTACAATCCCTGATAAGGGGTCTCTCCCCATCTTTCCTGTAGGCCCCCTTCAGATACTGGAAGGCCTCTATAAGGTCTCCCCAGGGTCTTCTCCAGGCTGAACAACCCCAACTCTCTCAGCCTCTCCTCATAGGAGAGGTGCTTCAGCCCTCTCTTCATCTGTGGCCCTCCTCTGGACCTTCTCCAACAGGTCCATGTCTTTCCTGTGCTGAGGGCTCCGGAGCTGGACCCAGTACTCCAGGTGATGTTTATGTTCTTCATTCTCGGGATTCTTCATGTTTTATATCCATTGCTGATGTCGTTATTGAGCAAAGCCTTCTTTTAACCCCTTGAAACAAGCGGTTGTCATTCCTTTATGTTTACAAATAGGTGACAGAATTCAATGGTACTTTGTGGTGGTAGGAAGGAAAGCGGCATCTCTACTGCGTCAGGGCCTGACAGAGCTCCTCCTCGCCGCTGTGTTGCCTTTCAGACTGAGCTGATGGGACACGCAGGTAGACCTGCATTCCTGAACTGGTTGTTTACGCCCACCGTATTGTCAGTCAGATGGAAATCTCCTCTCATCTTAAAGTAAATATCTAACATATTTATTCCATAACAGTGTGTATTTTTCACACTTCTACTCACTTGAACGTATGAGCTCAGGTATTTTAGAGAGAGACAATAATGAGTGATGGTGAGTCATAGCTATTAAGTTAAACCTGTAGATTTTACTGTTTTCTCTGTAATTACTGCTCTAATTACAGCCTTGTTCCTGTGTTTTCAGCTAACCAGCCATAAAATCACATGCACAAGCAGTTCTAGCTGTAGCAGTATTAACCTTGAGCTCCTCTGTCTTAACTGCGTCCCCTCAGCACTAGCGTGGGGGGCCGTTCTCCCTCCTACCCTCCTTCAGATCCAGCGAATATCAAATCCTCCTGTGCACGTGCAGTTGCAGGACGGGGGCGCAGATCCCCCTTCCGCAGCCTGGCTTATGGCTCCTGGCTCGAGCACCACCCTGAGGGTGCGGGGAATCGCATTTGGATCTCTGCTGACTGGAGGAAGGAACTGAACCCATCTCTGGCGTTGGCTCTGGTCTCCAGGTGATGATGACCCATAAGGGACTCACTTTAGTGAGCATCTTCGCCTCCATACGTATTTTTTGCTTAGGTGACCCTGACTTTCGAATGTTGTGGAGAACTGAGTGCTCCCAATGCTCATGGAGGGTATCTAGAGGATTAACTCCTCCCAGGGAGAGGGTTGTTAGGTGACAGGCCGGACCGTGAACGTTTCAGTCCTACCGAAATGATGTCGCTGTGGCACACAGTTTTAGACAAGCTCAGGCCTGTCAGTGGACATCCCTGGCAAAAATAAAGGTGCTTAAATTCCCTCCATGTTCCACTTGAGGAATAACGAGGTGTTTACGGGTACGGGCTGAGGCCTTATGTTGGACAGATTGTAGTCTCTGCCTGAGCTGTCCCTCTGGAGCGGTTAAAGGAAGATTTTGTTTCCTTTTTTTACTCAAGTCATCAGAGCAAAGGACTACAGGGTGCACTTCAACAAGAATTTTTGGAGTTGTCTGGGCATTTGGGGGCTTTTCCCTTTCTAAGCAGGCAATATTTGAACGAGGTATTGAGATAATGATGTTCAGCAAATAGACCTAGTGGCGTAACATACCAGGAATGTTTTTACCACTCAGCTGCAATTCCTTAGCTGGTTACCTCTTCTCTGAACCAGCGTTACTATTCACTTCTGCCCGAATAATGAATTTAAGAAGTTTGGTGTTTTCTTCCTCCCTGCAAACCAGCATCCAGGCGAGGAAAGCTCATTTTTTGTTGCCAAGAAAGGCGTACTTGCTTCACTCATTGCAACAGCGTCTTCCTGATGAAATTGGTGTAGCCTGAGAAAGTTCGGTATGGGCTAGGACTGCAGGAGTAACCCAGAGATCCAACAGCTGGAAAATCGTACAATTTAACCAAAGGAAGGAGTTAATAATTAAGATGATATCACTACTGTATTTAGTATTTGCTACAGCCGAGCAGTCAACATAAAGCTGTCTGAATTCAAGACGTTTTTATGCTGTATGTTTTGGGAGTTTTCCACAAGACGTACCGTAGGCAAGCTGGAAAAGATGTGTTGTGCCACTGAATACGAAATGACATTAGAATTTTTTTGCCAAGGTGCTTTTTCTTCACAGCATATTCCTTATGTTATTCCTTATTCCTTGTGTTATTAAGCATGATGTTCGGGGAAAACAGCCCATCTGGATAGCATTACCTGTAGGATGTGCAGCTTGTATGTATCTTCTGGAGGTTAGCGTCTAATGTTAAACAAAGGAAGCTGATTAAAAACATCTGTAAAACATTTTCATAGTTCATATTTTATACAGTGGGTATTGAATTACCTTGCACATGACTGCATGTCTGAACTAAAAATAATAAGGTAAATCTTTTCCTTTTATTAAAATTAGTATAATATTAATTTTATAGTTAAACTACATTTAACTGTTTCCCTACTTGGCACTAGAATTTAATGCTGCTGACATCACTATGTATTTTACATGCCACTGAGAAATAATTGTTCATTTATTGATGCAGTATGCTACAATAAGCACATTTTAGGTGCAGTCAAAATATAAACATTAGATTGAAATGCAATTTCTTATGTAAAAGTGTGGCATTTATTAAATGCTAAAAGAGAGACTTGCCAGCTAAATGTGTAACGTTTCTGACCATTAAATATATTATGTGAAATAGTTATATAGAATGTATAAAGTGATTGTAGTACTGCCCACTTAGGTATTATGTTGATTTATGAATTCAGTCAGAGTCCCTAGTAAATACCAGGATTGGTGATTCTAGGTCAGTATTTATTAGGTTGGTAAATTTTATGGAGAGAAAGGATTTGTGCATCCCAGAACTGACGGAGAAAGGTGTTATTTATGTAGCTAGAGTGAGAATGCAATTGTAATTTCACAGCTGAGCTGAAAAAGCTTATATACTTTCTTCATGTTCTACATTACTTTCTAAAGTAGCTTATAAAACCACGCATATTACAATAGTAAATATTATTTAAAGATCCAAGAGGCTAATGCTCGAGATTTACTGTTCAATATCATAAGCAGAAACTCCTTACCTTTCCAAAGTTACGTGCAACATACTGACTCAGATGCACATATCAAAACAGAGAGAGGCAAACATTATTCTCTGGGAAAATATTTTGAAATTCAGCAAGTGTTTTGAAAATGATTATCATTATTGTTTATTGTAAGTGTTCTAAGATTGTGAAAATGAAGTGTTGCTCATAAATACCATGCAGGCTGAATGGCCAAGGGCACTTCTCGTCTCTGACAGGCAGACTCCTACCCAAAGCAGTTTCATCCAGTTTGAGTACTTGGTTTTATTATGTTTTTACCAAAGTTCATAAAAACTGCAAGTGGAGCAAACAGTATGCTGTGTATATACAGTTATTTTTATTCAAGGAGACTGGATCAGCACAAAAACATTTTTAAGAACAACGTAACATGAACAGTTTCCATTTCATCAATTAGTGGCCTTATCCGTACTGAGAAGTGTCTGGTATCTTATCTGCGTGCTGAAAAGGCAATGAGGTGTTTTATCATTTGAAAAATAAGAAGACATGTTGTACCATGCTAGTAAGATTTACGGAGTTTATCTTCCTGTCCTGCTTGGGAATGTTTCAGCACTGATAATATAGCTCATTAAGGGACTGAGAACAAATAATGCCCTTTTTTAACCGTATCTTAAGACAAAATGTCTTATGGTCATTCCTTTTGCTCACTGAAAGCTTAATAGTTTTGCCCGTGTTATTGCGTGAGGTGTTTGGAGTTGACTGATCTCGTAGCACGTACACACGCACACTCACACTACATACAGAGTCATACACGCAACCAGGCAGATCAACGCAGATGGAAAACACAGAATTCATGCAGACACAAACAGCAGCATTGGCCTCGTTCTGTTTCCCTCTTTGGCTGATCAGGATGGAAGGATGTTAGTGAAAAATATATAAATATGCATACATACATATATACATATGTAAAATATGTACATCTTTATATACATGTATAAACACTATCGATCCCTCCAGCAGCTTGGCTTACATGGTCTCAAAATTTTGGAAGATTACTGAAGTACTAACAGGAATGTAAGCAGATAATTATTTTAAAAAATACAATTGGCAAAGTTGCAATGAAATAGTTGTCGCATCTCAAGACCGAAGTTGTCCCAGACTCCTGTTCCATGAAGGTTTAGAAGGGTGGATTTTGGGGGTAGGTGGGTAAAAGCAATTTTCAGTAGGTTTGGAACTATATCAATTCACCAACTGTGTGTCTCTGCTGAGTAAATGATATTCCCCCATCACATACTGAACTGGATGATTACTTCAGTGGGTGGTTTTATGGCCAAAACCAGCAGCCTGGGGCTCCTGTGCCTTTATCACAAACTGTACTACATGAAGTGCAAAGCTGCAAAGTTTACTTGACAGTTAGAAGCCGAAGTAATTTACTTGACCGAGACCTTAATGCAACTCCTTACAGTCCATCATCATCATTTGAACAGAAGGGATGTGCTTTAAACCAGGGATCGGCAGTGTGTGCCAGAAGGGGCTCCAAACTAAATGCTAGATGAAGAATTGCTGTCGCTGAGTTTGCTTACTTTGTAATTGCAAGTGCATTGGACGAACTGTTTAAGAATGTTGGAACACCTGCATATGGCACAGCACCTTTATTTTAACAACCCTATAGGTGCTCATACAGCAAATTATCACCCCAATGAATTCCCTTCATTTTGAGCTGAGTCTTTGCCAAACAAAAGACTCAGCTGATAGAAAGCTGGCTGAGGCACAACTGATTTTGGATTATAACCCTGAATTTAACAGCATGGGTCAATGAATGTTTGTGGGTTGTTTTTTTTTTTATACAAAAAAAAAAAAAGATGCCATGGTTACAAACCTGTTAAAGCTGAATTAATTTAAGCACAAATTTCGTTTATCAGATCTTTTAGAACTAGACTGGGATACGTCCATGATGATTCAAAAATGACTGTGCTCATTGTCGCACTGAAAATAATATTAAAATATTAATGTCTTGTTTATGCACATGACTTTCGTATAATACTTCACCTGTGGAGGAGTTGCCTTACGTCTTTCTTCACGGGGCATTGTTATCTGTTTGTTCCTGATCTGTATGCCAGCTATATCACAGATAAATTGGACCAAGTAGTCTAGATTCATTGCTCAATATGCTTTTCAAAGAAAGCAAAGCATCACTTATAAATCATGAGTGCTAATTAAAATGAATAATGCTTTTAATTAAAAATAAAATCCGTGCAGGCCCCAACAAGGTGAAGATATTACACATATGGCATGCTTCACCACCACTGTTAGGTTTTTTGTACCTTCTTTTCCTCTGTCGTGAACTTTCCCATTATGTTCTCCCTCCTTCCCATTATCCCTGTTCATTCTTTCTGGTTTCATTGACAGTCTGATCTCTCAAGGTTCTTGACGGAGTGTTGGCTGATGGAAAGACATTGCTTTTTATCTCAAAATGCTGCATGAAAAGATAAATTTTGCAGATTTAGAATTCTTAAGGTAGGGGGTTATTGCTTTATTTGTCCTCGGAAGATATATATCTTTGTAACAACTGAATTCTTATAAAAGAGCCACCAACAAAACTATTTGAGCTATAATGGGAGGGTGGAGACAACTCGCCTGCCTATTGAAGTGCGTCTTTCATCATCAGAACAATAGCCGCTTCTTTTCCCTTGTCAACTGACCATCTTTTTTCCTTCCATTAATTAGCTGAGATCTTGAACAATTCTGTTCTTGGCCTTCTGCTGCCTGTTCTGATAATCCCTCAGGACAGTCGGGATAGGATGACAAATCACAAGAAAAGACGTTCCGATTTTTGTTCCTCTGCTGATGTGACAGAGCTGTGTCTCGTATGTACGGAGATAGAACCGATTTCCTGAGTTTTGCACTGGGCTTCATTATTTATTGATTGTGTAAGTGCAGGCAAATTACCCAGCGCCTCTGAGCTGCGTTTCTCTCTCTATAGACAGGAATGCTTCTATGTCTTTTGAACCATAAATAAAATGTATATAAGTGCTATCAATTAAACATCCAGGTAGGAGGAGACACCTAGAAGGTCTCTCCCACCAGTCTTTTCATATGTGCCACTCAGATGGCTGCTCAGGAGGACAGAGGGGAGACATTGAGAACATAAGAAAAAAACCCCATTCCCATTTCATTTAGTATGCCCAGCGCTACATACAGCTGCCAGGGAGAGCTTTTAGGAGAAGGAATTGTACGAGGAATTCTGTTCGACTTCCAGACCTCTGGTTGCTGCGGGTGGAAACTTTGTAGATTTTGCTTCTGAATTCCAAACAATTACCCACTGGCATGTGCAAACTCATTTTTTTCATAAGGCAAATCAACCACATCTGGTGGCTGATTTTTCTCAGGTATTGCAAAACTCTTTTTGTGAGGGCAACGTTTTATTCAGCAGAATAAAGATGTCTGTAATTCTTAAAAAATTAATGCATGAGTTTTTAATGTTTACCAAAAATATATTCTTCCTTAAAAAATGCCACTAGAGTAGTGAGCTATTTCTGCTCCACTTTATCTCAACTGTTTTATAGGAATCAAAATTATAGAAAGCACATCAGGCCTACGCTTAACTGCAGACATCCTTACCTCCATAGCCTGTAATTTTAACAGATGATAGATAATCCTTTCCGGGCCATCAATTCGATGATTCATCATTCACATCTCTGTGACTAGAGGTGGCAAAGATCTGAAGGTAATAAAATTGAAGGTGGCAGTAATTTCCAAGAACCCAAGGAAGGTTTTGAGAACTTTCCAACCCATGTTGGTAACTGTAGGGATTCAGGAAATGTGTATCTATGTGTGTCATTTATTTTTGAGTACCAGATCTGCTGAATGTGCATTTGATGACTCTTGGTGGGAAAAGACAATGCAGAAAAACATTGGATGTGACTGAACGTATGTACATTGCATATATATGGCATTGCGTTTGCAGGAAAAACTTATATTTTCCTTTCTTCTAGGCCTGACTTATGAACCTTATCAGACAAGATATTGCGTTACCTGTAGTATCTGCATTGTCATGAACAGGTATTTTTGACTAAACAGACTGTAGGCAAATTGTTTCTTTTCTGTGAATACCTCAAGAGAAATGAATTCATCCATGTTTCCACTGGAACTTAGAGATCATCAGGCCTAAAGCTTATGGTATAAAGTTTCCAGAACAATAATTATAAGGCTTTCCAGTATCTAAAGGGTACCTACAAGAAAGCTGGAGAGGGACTTTTTACAAGGGCATGTAGTGATAGGATGAGGGGGAATGGCTTCAAACTGGAAGAGGGGAGATTTGGATTAGATATCAGGAAGAAATTTTTCACTATAAGGGCGGTGAGACACTGGAACAAATTGCCCAGAGAAGCTGTGGCTGCCCCATCCCTGGAGGTGTTCAAGGCCAGGTTGGATGGGGCTTTGAGCAACCTGGGCTGGTGGGATGTTGCCCCCATGGCAGGGGGGTTGGAACTCGATGATCTCCAAGGTCCCTTCCAACCTAAACCATTCTGTGATTGAAAAGACGTCCTGTATTTGAATAAAACTAAAATATCTTGAAGTTTTCTTTGAAATACAGAAGACAACGTGCTCTACACCAGGGTTTAGTGGTGTGCATAGTTGCCTGGTCTACGCAGGAGGTTGATACTCAAGTTTCTGCCCAGTTCAGGCAAGGTAAATTAACTCCAGCTTTCTCTCTCCTAGATGAAATCAGTAAAAGCCTAATTCTCTTTTTTTCCTGTGTGAACCATTTCACTTTTTGTGAAGAATTAAACGCCTGTTGGCCATGTAGAGTGACAGGGACCATGTCCCTATCCCACCAGAGTTTGTTTGTTCGCGTATGATGTATATATAAAAAAAGAAGATTTGTTCCCTGATAAAATAAAACAAGAAACTATTGATACAAAGAGGAGTGAGAAAGGTTGCCCATGCTTCATAGTTGGGTTTTGACATTCAGTAGTGATGGCTGGTCTTGGACTCTGGTATCTGTATTTCCTCTGAAAGTTTTGGAGAATCACTATTTTCAAAACAAAATGTATTTTGCCAGAAAATTGGTAGTAAATTCAACTTATACTTCATTTGGCCTTCCTGGCTTCATTTCCCCTATTCTTTATGCCCCACACTCAGTTGCTAGTCTGCTCCAGTTTGGCAGTTGTGCACTCCCGTGGCAAAGCTCTTGGGTTTTGCAGTTTTCCAGAATATCGTGAGCCCAACTGTAAACAGATATTGCTACGATACATACACTTATATATAAGTAGTTCTCCCATACTTTATGAATTCTTCAAAGCCTTGTATTTTGCTTTACATGCCTTTTTCTTCACGTCCACTGGAGAGACATCTCTCTCTGTAGTTAATTCTGAGTTGAAGATGGTTGAGAAGAGAATCGATAGTGCTAAAGCTTTAGGAAAAAGTCTAGTCCTGAATGGATTAAGAGATGGAGGTGCTTGAACCCACTCAGTGTGTGATTAAAAGAGTTAGGCATTACTTTACTTGGAAATACTGCTACTTCTCTGAAAGAACCCATTTTCACGTATGCATCTCTCTGACTGGTCTTTTAAAGCTCAAAATCCAATGAATGGTGTGAGAGCTTTTGCTATTTTCTTGCCTTATTCTTTCCACCAGTGGGCAAAAGTGGTTTATGTCATTTTTGAGAGTGCCATATTTCACACTTCAGTTTAATTTGGCTGATAATGATTTGTTAAGCAAATGTTAAGTATGTAGAGCACATGTTGGCTCTCACACATAAAGTGTTTAGTCACTTCAGCAGTTCCTTTAAAATCCCACTCCTGCCTTATAAAAGCTGCAGGTGCAAAACAGTTTCCCTCTGTGCTAACTCAGACAGAAGATAAAGGTAATACGCGACTTTATATTCAGTATAACTCTTCGGCAAGTATAACGTTGTAAGACAGGGACGGGGTTGGTAGTTTCCATCAGAAAGACACGTTCTAATGAATGGGCCTACTCTTACCCTGTGAACTGTTAAAGGACAACTGATCATGATGTGCACCAAGTCTGTGACAACTAGTAAGCGTTAGCAGTGGGAAATACGGCTCTTCTTCTTGCATTTGGAGGGAAGAGTTATTTTTGAGACTTTTCTGATCTCCGGTCCCCTAACTAGGAAGCGATTCTTCTCACAGAGGTTACATCATTTCTAAATCTTATTTTAAAGTGGAGGGTATTTTTTCAACCTAAGGAGAAACACCATATTCTTCTAATCTTCCTCTCCCTCCACTATGTAATTCAATGGATCTTTCAACAACATTTTCTTACTTTCTTTGGGCATCCCACAAATTTCTGTTCTTTTCCCATTTCCTTTTCATCAGCAGGCTCTCTAGCCTCATCTGCTTTCAAGGATTCAGTATCATCTTAACACTGGTGTTTTGAATATTCCTCTCTCCACTCTTGACTCGTCTGTGTTTACCCAGGACTGCATTTTGGCATGTTTCCCTAGAAGTACTTTTTTATCCGCTGAAATTCAGGAAGGACAAACCCAAGCTCCTTATCTTTCCTCCCTTATTCTCTGAGGGTTGATTAACGCTATAATGTTCCCTGGGACCTCCTGTGTATTTTTTTCTCTGTATCTTCGTTCTGGGCCATACTTAAATGATGCCACTTTTTCAAAATGGTATTTTAGATGGTTAATCTGCATGTCCATATTGCCAAAACTATCCTCTGGTTGATGTTCGATACGAAGGAGTTATTCCTCTTTATATTTTTAGAGTGGTATTTGACCATTCTGTAGTTCAAGGCGGATATTAGTGTCGCGATCAAAAGCGTACCAGCTACTTTCAGCTGAACAGTATTTAACATTTACCCTGCATCTATTTTCTAGCCTCTTAACAAAAACAGTAGAACAGTAAAAAGTGACATTTTAGAAGAAACAGTTTTAAATTGGAGTAATTACTTAGCTTGCTTATTTCTAACTTAATTGAATACGAGTTATTTTTTTGTGATGGTTCTTCACTGAAGATTTACTTTTTTCAAAAGTCATATTGTTTGAATATATAAAAACCCATAAGCCTTTTGAAGTAAGAAATTTATTTTCATCTTGGCTAACTTGAAAATGACCAAGTGCATTTTTCTCACATACTCAAACCCAAACATTTTTCTTAACTGAAATTGGGCATAGAACATGGCAAAAGAAAAGCTAATTACAGAAAAATGAGAATAAGGGAGAAAGGGATTTATAGTGAAATTTGCTTTCAAAAACGTATTAGTACATTTTGAAAGGTAAAGAGTTTTAGAATATTAAAATATATATAAAAACATGAAAGGACCTTCAAATTAAGCTGTCATATGAATCCAGTCACATATAGCTGTGTTTTTTTTGTATTTTCTCTAAAAAGCAGGAATATGGAATGGTTTTGAACAGAGATTTTACTAGAGAGCACTGGTGCTACTGGAAGAGATGTGTGGAGGAAATAGGAGAAAATTTTAAGAATACTATAAAACACAGATGACCTTTGGAAAATTAATATCTGCGTTTTGTGGAAACTGTGCTAGAAACTTGAAGAGCGAGAGGTGAGGTGCCAGCGCAGTCCCATTTCCCACACTTCCTTGCCAACGACCTCAACCCTGGCTTAGGCTCCAGTGATAATTAGTGCTGTGCTCGTCTTTTCCTGAGCACAGCCTGCCACTGATGTCAACTTGCAGCAAACTATGGACAGGGTATTTTGTGAAGTGGATGGCAGCTAGAGATCAGGTGCTGGTTTAGGTCAGTCCCTTGGATCAGGTTCGGATTGTGATCCCAGCGGTGAAAGGGAAGTGCGCGACTCAGTTTTCCCTTAATCTTACTCATTATTGAAATGGCTTCTGGTGTGGGGGTGGGAACATGGGTAGGAAAGAAAAGAGGATAGATAGATAAGAATAGTTAGAAAGGGGAGTGCTCTGATTACCTATTTCCCCATCAACGTGAACACCGTTTAGATTATTTTCCACGACAGAGAGGTAATCTGTGGCACATTATTATTCCGGTTTAGATGGATGGAGAGAATGGCACACTTGACATTGCAACGTGTGATTATCAAATATCTGTTTCATCACACTGCTGGCTACACCACTATTACAAAAAAATGAACTTGCACCAGAGCACAATCTGTCTATCAGAATTAATACCTACATAAAATAATGGTGCAGAAAATAAATATGAAATGGAAGACCAGCACAGGAAATCATTTCAGCGTTTAGCTCTGCTGAGACCAAGGGTCTTTCGACTAGGTAAGTGTGAGTTCCAATGCACTGCTGAATTGCAGGAAACTCCTTCTGACTTAACTGTACAGCCTGAAAACGAAAGTAATATTTATAGGCTTACTTCAATACTTGGCATTTACACACTGGAAGAAGGAGTAAAAGGAGATTTTGAGAATGAATACATATTTAAATTCTAGGACTCGTGTATGCATAACTGTACTGAAGCCAGAAGTGCCATTGTATGCACTGGATGGATAAAGCACACTGTTAGTAGAAGCTGCTTGCTAATATTTAGATGAGGAATTTTCACTTTGCATTAAGATAATATTACTAGTGTAATCACTTCCACTGCTTTAGTCTGTAGTTGATATAATAGAATACTATTTCTACTTAATTAAAAAACCCTTTCATTATAAGAAGCTATCAGCAAAAGTACATTGTTCTTTTAAGGATACAGATCCACTGAAATTAGGATAGATTTTCAAACTAGGGACTATTTCATCCTATGTCTGGATATAATTTTCCATTATTGCTAAAACACTCAACTTGGTGTTTGGGCCAAATGTCATCCATCAAAAAGTCATTCGGCCTTGCTTTGATTTTGTTGAATATAGTCTTCAAGAGAAGAAATGCAGATTCACTAAGCAACCTGATGTACATCTTAAACCAGTATCACGGTGGATGATGCGTTTCCCAGAGACGCAGGGCATGGGAATTCTGTTGGTGATTCTCTCTTTGCTTGCATTGGCTGTGCAAGCCTGAACTTTTACAGCTGACTGAAGGTTAAAGAAATGGGAAGCACCCAGATGCGTGTTTCTATGCTTTGTGAGATAGTTATGGGAAATCAGCATATCACATTATCTTTTTATGTCTAGTTTCCGACATTAAATGCCATTTAATAAAACGTTCAGTGCTCATCAACTGATTATACGTTAGATGTCACTAAACTTATCAGTAGGACAAGAAAAGGTGGACATCACAGAGTGCTTTAAAGAATTATTGCACAGGTTGCCATCATACTGATCAGACTGAAGATGATTGGAGAGAGATATCTGAAATATGGTTTGTCTTTGAAGGCAAGTAGCGGATAAAAGTTGTAAGAATTCTCAAGTCGGTCCTACTCAGGAAGGGGTCAGATACTGAAATGACGAACCAGAATCAGCAGAATGTAAAGTGACCTTAGATTAATTAATTTTTATTTCTGTGTCTCAGATATTAAATTAGAAAAATGGGGATAATGTTACTGAGTTTCCTTGTAAAATACTTTGAGACTATTAGAAGAGGGCAGTATAGTATATGCGTTTTGTGGTGGTGTCTCTTCAATTACAACCTGAAATTTGTCCTGGAGTGGGGGACCTCAGTCTTAGTTCCATCGTCTTTGCCACCAGTTTTACTGCAAGTGTCTGTAAAAAGCAGAAACACTCTCTATGGTGCTGCCTTCTCACGAGACAAATGTCCTCTTTCATTCATTAGCTGATATACCGCAGTTTATTACATCTCTAAGGTATAAAGGGAAATATATCTAAAGAGAATCTAAAACCCCCAACAACCTTAAGTTTATTAACAATAGTAACTCCGGACTATAAATCACTGTTTACATGAATCCATTAAAAAGGCCTCGATTCTGGAGCTATTCTGTAAAACCTTGTGTTGGCTCTTTAGGATTTAGCTTATAGGGCTTTAAGAAAGCAAATCTTGACTAGATGAAATTATAAAGTTAACTGTGAGGTATGAGCTCAACCACTCTGCATTTTATTATTAGTTGCAGTATGCGGCTGAGTAGACGGAGCAGAGATACTCACATCTGTAATGAATAACTATCTTTTTCTACATGAAGCTCAAACCTATATTAGCACAGCCTATTTATCTGAATGAGCCAAGGCTGCAAATAATTAAGGAATCTACTCTGGGAATACTTACACCATCATAGAAGCTGATTTTCATTCAAGTTGTATCAAAAGAAACCCCAATAACCTTGCTCAACTCGTTTTACACACAACTGCCATTCATCAGCCTAGACTACTTGCTGCGAATGAACCCGTTATTTTTATGTATTTATTCGTTCTTACTGAAGGAGTCGGCAAATTTCATCTTGTCCTACGTCTTGTTCAGTGCACAGTGGGATGGCTGGTGTGAAGGAGCAGACCTTGTTTCTTCTCCTCCTTATTAGCAGTGCTGTCGCAGGCTTTTCTCGTGACTGAGAGACAGCGGGGAGCTGGCTACAGCCGGCCGACTTCCCGAGCTGATGGTTGTAGCAGCCGCTCAAAGATGTGGTGAGGTTTGTCTCACCTCCCCCTCTGTTCTCTGCCTTTTGCGGAGTCCTCAGGACCGGCTTTCTGCACTTCCACTTTGTTGACACACTGGTTTTGATAAAAATTTTAATTTTGGTGGAGCAGCAGATAGGCAACCCTATTCCAGATGGGGGTGTGGGGGGTGACTGTTCTGCTGGAACCTGTACAAACAGAAGTAAACAATTTCCTTTACTCAAAAACTCTGTAAGAATTTACAAAACACAGAGGGAAAGGAAATAGTCCAACCCCTGCAGACATCTAGTCCAGCCCACTCAAAGGAGGACTGTCACCAGCACGAGATCTGGTCAGCCATGGCTGTGTCCAGCCCAGGCTTTGGAATCTCCAGAGAAGAATTTTTGAGGTCCTCTCCTGCTTACCTGCTGCAGTGCTGCTCTGTCTTCCCCATGAGAAAGGTTTTCTTAATATCCTACTCCATCCTTCCAAATTGCTATTTCTGGCTGCCGCCCCTCATTATATCATCTGACACTACGAAGAAGAATTTGGATCCATCATCTTTCTAATTGCTCTTCAAGTATTCGTAGGCAGCAGCCTATAATTATTTGATCCCTTTAGCTTCCCAAAACTTAGCTGATTTATTTGAATATTAATGCCAGCAGATGTTCAGTTACGTTTGAAGTTCATTCACATCAGAGATATCCAGTGCTGATGAGTGGAGCGCAGAAAAATCTTTGAGTTTTACTTCCATTCAGTATGTCAGGCTGGATGGGGCTCTGAACAACCTAATCTAGTTGAAGATGTCCCTGCTCATTGCAGGGGGGGTTGGACTAGATGACCTTTAAAGGTTCCTTCTAACCCAAACTATTCTATGATTCTGTGATTCAATGATTAGAAATAATTTCTTTCCCTATACCTCTTCCATGAGTTGTCATACCTTTCTCCCATGCTCAAAATCTCAGTTCTTCTCAACCTTCAATGAAAATTATTCTCCTGTTCTGAAACCACGTTTAGATTTTCCATCTCTATTTCATTCTGCACAGATTATCTTTCTTCATACCGTTTTGTGTCTGAAGCCTCCTTTGCTTTGCTTCTTAATTTGACTCGTAAAGCTAATTAAGCTTTATTTTTGGCAGTTCTTTATTCCGGTATTTTTTGGCTTCTAATGGTATGGGTTTACTGCATGCTGCAGATCCCATTCCTCCTCAGAAAGTCACTGACTGAAAAGGGTTTTTTTGTGAATGCAGGGATTTAATTTTATAATATTGCAGGTCCAGGTTGTAAACTGCAAACTAGTGACCGTGTTGACATTGTTTATGCTACTGTCTCTTAGCTTTATATTAAAATGACATACTATTTGTAAAGCTTTACGGAGGTTTGCAGGTTTTTAGTTTAAATGTTTACTTGGGTTTTGGTTTAAATGTCACTGAGAATTATGATTATATATGATATAAGGCTGGCCCACTTACTCTAAATTAGAAGAGAAATGTATCAGGCGCAGTTTTTATGGTTTGTGTGTCTGCTAAATCACCTCTGCTTTTCACAGCTTTTGGTGCTCGGAAATATTTATAGCTTTTGCTTAGGAGTGCATACAAGTTTAGATACAAAAAAGTTAAGGTAAAGCTCAGAAGAGGATTGGTTGTTTGGTTTTTTTTTTTAAATATGTTTCTGCATTACTTTGCAGATGTTTCCTATTTTATTAGAGAAGAATTGCTAGCAGTGAAGGAGTGCTGCTAATTTGTTGGTGAGGGAGACAAACTGAAGTATTTTTTCTCCTGGTCCTGTCTTTGCCCACGTGCTGTGAGTTGTTCCGTGCCTTCTTTTGTAAGATGGATGTAGAACAGATATCACTGTCATATGAACAAAAATGTAAAATTCACGTAGGTAACCTAGCTTTTCCACAATAAAGAAATCGGCCTCAAAAGCAACCCAAAAAGGGAATGTATTAATGGAGAGTGTTTTATTTATTATTGTTAGTAATCTTATCCCCTGCTCTCTTGACCTGTTAAATCCCTTCAATAATCAGTGTTCCTTCTTAAATCTTACCCAGCCTTGTATCTTTTCTTCATCCACTCTACATTTCACTTGGGATCACTCCTTCCTCACGTCTTTTAGAAAAGTGTCATCCACTCTGTCATTCTGAGAACAGAGATTTTTCTCTGTCTTTGTGATACTTGTATTGATTTTACTCACGCTTGTTTTCACTCTTTTTTGGTAAACGTAGTTATCAGTTTGTGGCTGATATTTGAGTTCACTTTCTTATAAATACATGATAAAAATGGCACTGTTCCATCGTTTTTGAGGAATGAAGGGACATTTCCATTTATGTTTTGATGCTTTTTTGTTGCGTTTTTAGGGTGGGTTTTTTTGTTAGAATTTCATCAATTGCACTTTAGCAATTGCACTTTAGTCTTAGATAGTCTTCCTTCTCTTTCCATAAACATCACAGAGAATATCTCTAATAATCAGAGAACCAGGTACCCCTTTGCAGACCCTTTAGACTATGCGCTCATGCAGAAATATCAAGGTCTCTACTTGAAGAAATCTGTGCTACCATTTTTTAGGAGTTGAACAATCTGAATCCTGGTGACTGTGCTAAGGCACAGCTTTCACCATGGGTGGAATCACTGTGGTCAGATGCTAATCTACAGCACTGTTTTCCTGGAGAAAATAAAGATTTTTCTTTCCTTCCTTGCTTTTTTGCCCTGAGCCCCTCCTCTTGAAGATTTTGGTGATGTTTCAGTGTCTCTTGAACTCAGACCTGTAGTGCTAACACTTTCCTTTGTGGATCTCAAAGGATAAAGATAAATGCTGGAAACACTAGTTTTTCTCCTCCCCACTGGCATCATTGACATTATCTTCTTCTGATTCCTCTGGTACCAGTAATGGATATCCTGGCCTTGTGCTCAGCCTTAGTAACTTAACCTGCGAGTGGTTTTAGTGGAGCTGAATTTAATTATAAGATTGTACAGTTGAAATACCAAAACAGAGATCTCATCGGGGAAGGGGAAATCATTTGTCCACACTTAATGGATATATATAGGTCCACAGCTTGTACTTGTCGCCCATTTCCACAAATTTTTGCAAAAGACCAAGTGCTTCTGTCCATTGACATGCATCTCTTCTTTCCTCTGTTTTATCAGGCTTCTTGCTCAGTCAGTTGATAGTTTTTTCGGGTTGACTCTGGACTGACTATCCGCCAAAGCCTTCCTGGTTCATAACCACTTTGAGAATCACAGAATCACAGAATGGTCAAGGTTGGAAGGGACCTCTGGAGATCATCCAGTCCAACCCCCCGCCAGAGCAGGGTCACCTACAGCAGTTGCACAGGACGGCGTCCAGGCGGGTTTTGGATGTTTCCAGTATGGGATACTCCCCCCCCTCTCTGGGCAGCCTGTGCCAGTGCTCCACCACCCTCAAAGTAAAGAAGTTCCTCCTCATGTTAAGATGGAACTTCCTATGTTCAAGTTTGTGCCCGTTACCTCTTGTTCTATCACTGGGCACCACTGAAAAAAGACTGTTCCCACCCCTCTGGCACCCTCTCTTGAAGTATTTATAAGTATTGATATGATCCCCCCTCAGTCTTCTTTTCTCCAGACTAAAGAGACCCAAATCCCTCAGCCTCTCCTCATATGAAAGATGTTCCAATCCCCTAATCATCTTTGTAGCCCTTTGCTGGACCCTCTCCAGCAGATCCCTGTCTTTCTTGAACTGGGGAGCCCAGAACTGGACACAGTGCTCGAGATGTGGCCTCACCAGGTCAGAGTAGAGGGGAAGGATGACCTCCCTCGCCCTGCTGGCCACACTCTTCTTGATGCACCCCAGGATGCCATTGGCCTTCTTGGCCACCAGGGCACATTGGTGGCTCATGGTCATCCTGTTGTCCACCAGGACTCCCAGGTGCCTTTCCAAAGAGCTGCTCTCCAGCAGGTCAGCCCCCAACCTGTCCTGATGCATGGGGTTATGTGCAAGTTTTAAGGGTGAAGCACTGGCAGGTAAAATATTAAAAAATTCACTGAATCCGACCAAATGATCCCATAGCCAGTTGAAGTCTGATGGTAGCCACTAACTTGTGTTTCAAGAGAAGTATAAGAAATGCACCATGTATGATGAGATTCATGACACTTTTTCTTGGTTTCCTACATTCAGCAGGTGAAGTCTGGGTACTTTACACACATAGGGACCAGTAGCCTCCTAACATGTTCCATTGAAGTTCAGACCTCTTGAAAAAACACAGGAATCATGGAGTTCTGTGAGACACCACATGGCTGAAAGGCTTTATTTTATGACTCCTTTCATAGACTGTGTTAGAAATTTAGAAGTAAACCATGGGCCAAATACTGGGAGGGCACCATGAAAATCTTTGATCTAGGAAATTTCTGCAAACAGCTCTTTCTATCTTGTTTCCTTTATTCCTCTCAAAACTTCTCTGCATCTTTCCTCAAAATACTTCACGGCTTATACTCACGCCCTTCATGTCATCCATCCTGCAGTCTTGAGAGGACAGTCCAGTCTCTGATGGGCTTAGGAAATCCATCTCTGTTGCCTCCAGGCCAGCTTTTTCAAAGAAATACTTTCTGCCATACTGCCCTTAGGCTTAGGAGTAGCTTTCCTGAAAAACTTCAAAGATATATTCCATTGTTCAAATTATCTGTGAAATGCCCTCGTATTTTAGTGTATTCTACTTTTGAGAAAACATAATATTTCCATGAAAGGTTATTGCAGAGCATCTCCACACAAGTTAATGTAAATTTAAATTATATAAAAGATCACAGCATTTGCACATTCATATCCCAGTTCTGGACTCTATAGCAATTGCCAAGTTATCTATTCCAACGTTTTAGAATTCAGCCTATCTTTTCATTATAGTTTAAAGCCCTCCCATTTTTTTTATGCCAAGAACATGCTTAAGAAATAAAATGCTTTAACTTTTCCAACAGTTGCATTCAATTTGAAGGATCTAGTAAACATTACTGAAGCACAGCTAAGGGAAATCCCTTATGGCTAATAAAAGTTCGGTAGTAATAGCAGACAAATTTTGAAGTTTTCATAATAGATTATCTAAACATCTCCAATGCAAAGCATGAAACAAAGCAGGCCCAGAAGCTATTGTATAGTTTTTAAACTCTCTTCAGATTCTGGAGAGAATCAGAATACATGTAATAATGTTCACACTACTGATGTTCTGGCAGAAATGTTGCTGCGTTTTTCCCCTATTGTTACCGATATTTCTGTTAAGAATTTCAGAGTATGTTTTATGGGGTTTTTGTGTTAGCAAGAAGATCTTCCTAACTCCCAGTAGTTTGATTTTAACCATTTGCACAATTTCAGTCCATTAAAACTGTCTTTTAGCAAGAGGAAGTGTAGTAATTTATCCTTACAGGGATGTTGTGACTCAAACACTCCCTTCTCTTCCTGTTGCTTGATCCAATGTAATTAAATAATAGATTTCATTTCATAACTTTGCAGTAGCAATAAAGAGGAAATTATGTTCAGAAGGCATGTTTATTTTTTTTCCCCCAGCCTTTTCATGGCTTAAAAGTGATTCTCTTCGTGCTAAAGTAATGTGAAACTTATGTCCTTGGGAAATGAATGTTAATTAAAGAATGAACATTAAATAAGAGTTAGGAAATCAGTGCTGTTTTTCAGACACAAATATCTGTTGTTCAGTTTTTACATTTATGCTCCTTCGTGTTGCTTTCTTTTCTTTCTCTAAGCAAAAGCTCGCTCCTTTTTTCTGTCTTTCATCTTCCCAAGAGAAAATCTGTCATGTTCGTGCTATCGTCTGTTCAATTTACCTTGTATTTTTTGAAGCTCTGGAAATTATAATTCATATAGATAAAAAGGACAATACCAGCAAACCAATGCATACATACAAAAGTTTAGACTTCCTTTCCTCTTATTTTTACATGAAAATGGGTCTACCTTGGACTGGGATTATTGTTTTCATAAATTTCCCTCTATGTTTCTCTTTAGACACAGAATCACGGAACGGTCAGGGTTGGAAGGGACCTCTGGAGATCATCCAGTCCAACCCCCCGCCAGAGCAGGGTCACCTACAGCAGGTTGCACAGGACGGCGTCCAGGCGGGTTTTGAATGTCTCCAGTATGGCAGACTCCCCCACCTCTCTGGGCAGCCTGTGCCAGTGCTCTGCCACCCTCAAAGGAACGAAGTTCCTCCTCATGTTAAGATGAACTTCCTGTGTTCAAGTTTGTGCCCGTTACCTCTTGTTCTATCACTGGGCACCACTGAAAAAAGACTGTTCCCACCCCCCTGGCACCCTCTCTCGAAGTATTTATAGGTATTGATATGATCCCCCCTCAGTCTTCTTTTCTCTAGACTAAAAAGACCCAAGTGTCTCAGCCTTTCCTCATAAGAAAGATGCTCCAATCCCCTCATCATCTTAGTGATCTTGCTGGACCCTCTCCAGCAGATCCCTGTCTTTCTTGAACTGGGGAGCCCAGAACTGGACACAGTGCTCGAGATGTGGCCTCACCAGGTCAGAGTAGAGGGGAAGGATGACCTCCCTCGCCCTGCTGGCCACACTCTTCTTGATGCACTTTATCTTGGATTAAAAGATTCTTGGAAGAATGTGCTATAGATCTAGGATTTTGAAGCCATTTTGAAATGAACTGGAGAGAGATTTCCTGATAGAAGAGAAAAATTTCATAGAACTTCCTATTTTACTATGCATTCTGATTATACCTTGTCCCCATTGAGAAGTGATTTTCCCTGTGATTAAAGATTAGAGATTACAGAACAGGCTGAGACTTTCTCTAGTGTCATAGTGTACAATCCACACATATACTGTGGCTGAAAAAGCATTAAACCTAAATGTTTTTCACTTTTTTTTATTTTATTATTCTCTTCTTGTTTTCTCTTTCTATTAATAATTTGGGTACACCTTGCAAGATGATACTTCCCTGTCTGTCAAAATTCCACAGGTGGTAAAATTGACCTTATACTAGACACCCGTATGGCCTGCCCGCCATCTAAAACCATATAAACCAGTAGTCATTAACAGGTATTCCGTGTCTCCCTGTTTAATCTGAGCGATTCTGTAGCATTTAGCTGTAGTTGCCATACAAACTGAGAAGCTCCCACTTGGTCGACATGTGCATTTGAGCAGATGGCAATAAAAAATTAGGAGAAAGACCACTGTGAATCATTTCAGGTAAAATATTTTAACTTATAAAGTCTTCTACCACTAGCACTGTATTTCTAAGTATGAACATAATGGCACGTCTCTTCAGGGCTGTGAATAATTTTAAAGCTTTCTAATGGAAAATATTTCCATTTTGTATTTTTGATTGACCCTTTTTTTCTCTTTCTGTCTCCTAGTCTAAATTTTTAAAGCAAAATGTTGCCTACGTCCTTTGAGGGATTTAGTTTTTCAAAGTATGTTTTTGTCCTTCGTTTTGAAGGGTTTGATGGGATCTTTTTTAATGACTTTGGGATCAGTTCAGCCAAAGAATCAAGGTCTTGTCTTCTCAGTATTCAGTGCACTGATGGTTACCTGCTCTTCATCGTAATACTTGCTTTGCAGTTCGTTAGCCTGAGGCTTGCTCTAAAAGCACTTTATCTCTGTGCGTGGAATAGGTAAATATATGTCTCATTTTCCCTATGACAAACGCTGAAGTCTGATTCCAATTTGCTGTCATATGGAAAGGAAGAGTATTTATTTAGTGTTCTGGTGAAACTAATATAAAGCAATGATTATTTTCCTGTGCGAGCAATGTAAGGATGCATGACTTAAATGTTACTCTCCATAGCAATTAGAGAAAGAAGCCTGTTTATATTAGATGGTCTCTCAATTAACAGAGAACAGGCTTTTTTTTTTCTGCTTGTAGCATTGGAAACTGCGTAACAATAATCCTGAATGGTGGTTTCTTCTGGGATTTGAAACCAAAGGACAGGAAGCTGTGGTATAATGTAAACCTCTGGTTTGCATGCCATAGTAATATTGGAGAAAGAAAAGAAATAGAAATAATTGATGGAGAGGAAATAAATCTCAGTTAATAGACTAAATATTCAAAAATAATATTATCTTCAGTTCTTAAAAGGGGTAAATTCTAATTACCTTTTTGTTTTACTAAAGGAAAGTGAATGGATTTATTGCTGAAAAGATTGCACATTTTTATTTTTCAAAGTAATGTTTAGCACCAAAGAGGCATTCAAAGATGTAACTTAGATGGAAGTAATAGTTATAGTTGAGATTCTCGAATTGGAATAGCTGTAGCGAGACTGCTGTAAGAATGAAACATCTCGTTGTGAAAGTTTGAATGCAAATGTAGTTACTTTTATTATCATTTCCTCCATTGGAGGAACATAACATAACATAAACACCATTGTTTATTTAGTTTAGATGCAGGGAAAATTTGCTACCAGTGATTTACAGTGTGTTGGCACCATCTACCTCAGCGTCTAGAACATCTGGACAATCCTAGAACACGGACAGTCTATAGGGGACCTCTGCACTCATCTTCTTCAGAAACAGATATGCATTTGCAGAGGTTGGAGTGTGTTTGGCTGTGAGAATTTTTCAGTATCATGTTGGCTAATGAATCTTTCATATCTACAAAGTTCACCCTTCACAAAGCTTTTTTCACGGTCTCTTGCTCGTTCTGTAGAACACTATTCCATCGTTTCCCCTTCAATGATATTTTTCAAGCTTATTTTTTCTCCCCTGTAATAATAATAACTACAGTAGAAGTTTCCAAGTTTGTTCTCTTGCCTGCTGTAAATCATCACTGGCAGTGGGAGAGACTATCCGCCGTGGCCATTTCCAGCTCTACACCAAATCTTGAATTAAAAAAGTCTGTGTAGCCATCAAATAATCTGGCCATATTAAAACTGAATTCAGTGAGTCTGAATATTTTTCTGCATTTAGAGACTTTTTAGTTTTAATGTTCTTGGTATAATTTCACTTTGGTCAGTATTGCCTGCTGTACATGTCAGGTGTGCAATAGGGTTTCTTTTGTTTTATGGAGAGTAGAAGAATTACAGGTATAAAATGTTGGCCCAAGCTGCTGATTTTGGAATTAGAAGTGAAAGAAGGAAAAACAGGAAAAAGTCATGCCTGAATCTTAAGTTGAAATGGAGTTATTGTTCATAAATGCATTAAATTCTTTTCCCTCTGTGACAGAAAATGCGACAAGCACTAATTTAAGAAGCTAAGCTTGAATTATTTATAAAGATTTTTTTAAAAAAGACTCTGATTTAAAGCTCTTCTTTTGCAAAATAGCAGTATTAATTTCACTATTTACTTGGAAAATTATTTTCCTTATTTAATCTATTTAATATAATTTTTAAAAATCACACTGATAGATGCAAATCTTCACTTTCAGTAGCAGAGCCTGGGCTACTGGGCTTTAAAATAAGTTATCATTTTTGTAATAACTGTGCCTGTTTAAATTTTAAACCGGAATGGTTCCAAGTATCAACAAATGTGGGGCTCAGCTATGATTATGCCTGCTAAAAATAAAAAACATAGTGCACAAGATAGAAAACAAATATAGAGCTTTCCTTAATCCCAGTTCGTGGTGGGATCGCTGACCTCCTGCCTACAGACCTGCAGGAGTTTCTACACCGTATCCGAGGAGCTGAACAAACATGCAGAATCCGTTGTGAAAATTGCATTATTCCACACATGAGAGAAGGTTTTCACCTGTTTTTTCCCTTCCCTTCTCCTACGGAGCAACATTTAAGTCTCTTAGATATTGGTAAAGAGTGGAGTAACGAGGTCCATACGTCTTCAGCAGCAGCCTGGGTGGGTGACACAGGGTATGCTCAACAGCTTTGTTCATAATACTAAATTGGGGGTGGCTGACAACTGGCAGAGCTTCATTCCAGTGGGAGCTTGATAAACTTGCGAATCGGATGGATAAATCTGGTAATTGTCCACATCTGTGGCAGAATAACCCCATGAATCTCTGGGAATCTTCTCCTCTGAGGTGAATTGTAGGGTACAGTCTGAAGATGCCCTGGGTGGCCAAGCCTGTTCTGACGATGTATTTATACTTTTTTTCGAAAAGAAATGGTATGTGCTTTATCTTAGAATTGTTTAGTTCAATTTTATGACACTGGTTAGTAGAAAGCCTTCCCCTTCCAGCTGCAGAGACTTCCAGTAGGGTGAAACTATGGGTACACCATCGGTGAGCTCCAGGAGCACGGTGCGTTTTCTTCTTAGCCCATTACACAGGCTGAGTCTGTGTAGTTTTCTAAAAGCTATGTACATTTTTTTGAATTTTTTTTTTGCTTTCTTTTGTATGTTTAGAAGGATCTTGTTTGTAGCATGAAGAATATCAGCTCGAGCAAGCTGCAGGGTGTTCTGCTCTTGCTATCTTCTCTCCCTGTAAGTAGGTACCTTCTTTTGTTGAATTTATTCTATTTGGATTATACTGCGTTGCTAAAAAAAACAAAAATGAAAACCAAAAAAACCCCACAATCTTTTCTGTAATCAAAAGATGTATATGGGTTGTCAGTAGAATGAAGAGAGATGGTGATGTCCAGAATTATATTAAATGTTCCATTTAAACAAATGGGAATAATAACAAAATATCTATTTTTCATCATTCTAAGCTGTAGGGGTCTTCAATAGCAGGTTAAAATATGGTTAAAAATGTGCAGGCTGAGATGTAGGGCTGTTTATCGGAGTTCCCAGGACTGGCTTTCACACAATTTCAGTCTGAAGGCAGCTGAGGACAGAGCTGTTTGCTCCCATGCTTGTTAGAACAGTCTGATTTCTTGAATTTATATCAACTGCTTGTCACCTCTGATGTCAAAACTGTCGTTGACTATTGGACCTGTAGACATATGCTTTTGAAGGGAAGAAGTCCTTGTGTAACCTGCTTATTGCTGGAGATGCTTTGGGGATAATTCTTCTCCCACTACTAGGAACTGGCTGCAGACTGTATCCAGATCCAGCTCTTCGGATTGGCTGAGCTGTGGGAACCAAAAGCCATTGCTAGAAGGCAAGATGAAGCAGTCGATCTGGCTTCAGGCACTAAAGAACAAGTTTTTTTTTTTAAGAAACATATATAAAAAGTTACTCACGTAAATGCCTGGGACCGTAGGCTGTGAACTGATGTTTTCTTATTCTCATGATCTGTATGGACTGAAATTCACCATATGTCAAGCAATAAAGTGCTCCTCTTGTCGCTCTCTACAACTACCTGAAAGGAGGTGGTAGCAAGGGGGAGGTTGGTCTCTTCTCCCACGTAACAAGCGATAGGACAAGAGGAAACCGCCTCAAGTTGTGCCAGGGGAGGTTTAGATTGGATATGAGGAAAAATTTGTTCACTGAAAGGGTTGTCAAGCGTTGGAACAGGCTGCCCAGGGAAGTGGTGGAGTCACCATCCCTGGAGGTATTTAAAAGAAGGGCAGACGTGGTGCTGAGGGACATGGGTTAGTGGTGGACTTGGCAGTGTTAGGTTAACGGTTGGACTCGATGACCTTAAAGGTCTTTTCCAACCAACGTCAAAATGGGATGCAAAGCTTTATCTTCTCAAGGTCATACGTAATCACCTGGTGCTACATTAAATGGTCTTCAGTAAAAAAATACTTAGATTTCAAAACAGATGCCTAATAAGAAGAAAATTAATTGTCTTTTAATCTGCAGAGTACAGTTCTATGTTTTTCACAGCTTGTGACAATTTAGTCATGCTGTTTAACCCTTGTGTGGTCATCCTAAATCATTACCTATTAGAATGCTCTAATGGACTCCATAATGTAATTACCCTCTGAGGATGTGCTGACTGTGTAAAGCACATCCCCGTGGTAACTTGCGGAAACAAATTCTGTATTTTTGCTCTGTATGTTAGGATTAGAAGCTCAGGTGTCAGCATTAGGAGCATGTGAGAAATTATATGGAAAGATTTAAGGGAAAAACAGTTTAATTACCTTAAAATAGTATTGGGATGCTCTGTTTAGAATACCTTTATGGCATTCTATCTAAATTCAGAATATTCTATTGGTACTTTTATAGTTTCATGCTTTTGATCTAGAAAAGATGAAAAAATAGGACATTTTTATGCATATTTAATAACAAAACAACCTTCCTTCCTCAGAAAAAAAAAATCAGCCAGGTGAACTATGATCTAATTTTCCTCTATAATCAAAACAAAATCATAGCTCCTGAAGCATTATTCTTGGCTCCCAGCAGTTTCAAGGCATGCAAACATTACCGTTTCGACTCCGTCCTGCCGTTTCACTGGAAGGATTATGTCACAACATAGCATGTGTGTTTTCCCGCTTTTTGTCTGTTTGTCCACCAAGACGTTTTTGTCGAAGAAGTATCGGTGATTGTTGACTTTGGAGGTAGTGGAAGAAAAAATAATTATGAAGAAAAAAAAAAGCAGACAGTACCATTGAAGTAACTGTGCTTCTGTCATAGGAGAATGAATACTCCTTTCAACAAATCTATAATTTGCAGAAGTTGCAAAAAGAAAATAGCCGTAAGGTGACTGTTAACATACTTCAGTTCATCCTGCCAAGAAAGTTAACTTCATAAAATCATTAAACCAGTGATTACATTTTAAAATATTATTCCCCAGCCATTTCTTCTTAGACTTTAAAATATAGTTACTGTATATACTACCTTCTTTGTAATGTGAAAACTTGTAAAATACACTTATTTTTCATAAACTCCTAATTATTAACAGAGCTATTTGCGCACCTATAGTTAAAGTCATTTCAACACTTCCGTTATTTAAACTTCACTTTTAGGGGTTCATAATTTGGCTGTAATAAAAAATATATTCAGACTCCGAGGTCTCAAATATTGTTTGCTGGTGTTGGGAAATTCAGCCTGTTTTTCTTTAAAAAGCGGAGTAATTTGGATTGTTTGCTGTTCTTCAAGATAATCCCATACAAAGTATTCTGTAATGTGGACTAAATCATTTTAACGATTCAAAAAAATCAGGAGAAGACAGTGAGTATGTTGGAACTGCTGCTCCCTCAAATGCTGTGACTGGCACCGAATATCAGAGGTTCGGAGAAGGGAGGTGGTGGGAAATTCTTGCCGTGTCTCCGCTGTTGCCATATAGTAACCTCATATATGATAAGCTATTGCGGTATTTATATCACGCCTATCATCTGGAGTCACGGGCGGCAGACCCGCTGCTCACAAAGTCAAAACTCCCCGTGCTTCCACTGCAGCGGAAGGTGAAAGACCTCCTGACTTCAAGGTTACGTAGCTGAAAATTGCTTTTCTGGAATGACAAATGCTCGGGTGCTCGGAGATGGATCGTTTCTTGGGTATGGCTTCCTGAAATCCCCCTTCATCATGTAACGCGGCCGCGGTAATGTCTCAACAAGGCCTTGAGCTCCGGAAATTAAGGAGCCGGGGCTTATTGCATATTAATGGCAACTCTGGGACAGTCAAATAAGACAGTTTGTTATAATACTAATTATAGCGAGGCACTCATGTTGTGGTTTGAATGAGTCAATTATGTGTGTGTTAAAACTATAAATACATCNCAACCTCGGCTGTGCGGTACGTAATTTTTTTTTAATTGCTTGGATACATATTTACCTGAGCATATCCTGGTTTCCCAGGTAAATATGTGTACCAATGCAGAACTCATTATGGTCTGTTTGGATAAATAATCCGTATTTTATAACCGTACAGGAAGTAATTATTTTCTTATTTTGCTTTCTTTAAGCCAAAGAAATTAAATGCTGTGTGTTCATTCCTTAAAATAAAATAGATGCAAAAGTCGAGGCAATATGAGAATAAAGTTTGCATTGTTTTGGTAGAAACTGAGAATATTATTCCAGATTTTGATCTTGTGTTTAGCCTAGAATAACTCCATTAAACTAAACAGTGTTATTCAGGCTTTACTTAGATGCAAATGGGATGTGAATCTGGCCTCTCCTTACTCTCCCTTACTTCACTGGGAGGTTCTCGTTAAGCAGCTTGCACACAGTCTTTGCTTTAGATGACATTGTCATGTGTTCATCATTTGGAAAAATAAGGTGTTTCAGCTACACATAGAAATTAACATATCTGAATGTTACGGTAAAAAAACTTAATGTCTTCTAGGATCACAGAATGGTTTGGGTTGGAAGGGACTTTAAAGATTGTAGTTACGGTCCTGTATGTGTTAGGGAACCAGAGCCTACTTTCACGTCAGATACTTCTGCCATTGTTTTATATGATATTTGGAAAAGCTGTGCTGTGTTATCACCATGCTAAGGTCAGGCTTTGTAACACTTTTAAGCTTAGTGGGGCCAAAGTCAGCCTTGGCATAAATCCATTAACTGCAATAGATTTACACCAGAGATGAATATTGGCTCATTCTTGGTAAATTTATTTTTATCCAGCTCTTTATATTTTATGTTAGAAATATAAGTAGCTTGCGTGCCCTCAAACTAATCAGAATAAGAAACAGTTTTGCTTACGCCAAAAAATAGAACTATCGTTTTTCACATTCTTACATTTTTCAAGTAAGATTATATTACTGTGACTTCTGAATTCCTGAAATCTCTCTGGTCTTTGTGACTGCAAGGGCCAAGAGAGGGTTTCGAGGGGAAAATCTGAAACTCTTCACGCAGTATGTTTTGTGTTGTGCATACGAGATACAGTTAACATTTTGTATGCATGTGATTAGTGTGGAAAAAAATTAATGCAGTCCAGTATTATGATTTATGGACTGAATCTTTTGCCCACTGAACACTTGCCAAAATGAAAATCTTCTCCCACCCCCCTTTGGATATTAGAAACAGCTACTGTTTTTGTTGATCTTTTTAACTTCTGAATAGGCCTATTTCAAGTCCTAGCAGCATGGGAGCTCAGATTAATAATATACTTATTCAGCCAGTGATACTGAGTGAAACCATTGCTGGTGTGAGTATGAAGGATAGGATTTCTTTAAATTATTTTCAGGTGCATTAATGCATTTCTGAAAGAAGAATATAGATATGTTTGAAAATAAATTACATTTCTGTTTATATCAACTGTGTTACAGGTGTATATGAGTTTTAATATCAAGATTTTTTTTAAGGCATCTCTCCTTTTGATAACTTTTGTACTGTGCTCACTGTCAGTCCATCTGTCACATGGTTAATGAGGATAAGGGCAAAGAAATTATTATTAAATCTTGCCTTTTGGACAATGTTTTTGAATTTAGAAGATAAGGTGTATTCTGTGGTGTGAAGGATCCTTTCTGTCCCACCTACTCTACACCATCATCTCCAGCCAGAACCAAATAGCCTTTGGCGAGGCAAAAGGAGCAAATCCCGTAGACTTCTCTTCTGCCTTTGGGTTGAACCTCCTTAGCCCAGTAGTTTGATAAGCATCAGCTTGCACACGTTTGGTTTCTAATCTTGTCCTGGTTTTGATATGATCTATTTGTGTATAAACTAGCCCAATGTCCTGCACCTATTGAAGGTGAATCCAAGACTGACATGCTTAATCCCTTACAAAGAGATTTTTGCTCTTTGCAGCCCAGTTTAAGGAGTTTGGGGCCTTTAGAGGCACTGTCGTGATGGAGGTGAGGACAGTTCTTTGCTTCACACTCCTTTGGCCACCCCTGATCGATTTTTGTGGCATTCACTGCTCAATCCTCTCTTTATCTCTTTCATATCTGAATGGCCTGGTTTTTCCAATTGCTTTATTAATAGGGTCAAAACTCAGTCAGGTTTTTCCAATTACATTATTAATAGAGTCAGTGTTTCCTATCAATCAATTTTGTTTCTCTCAAGTGAAAAAAGAATATGCCTAAAAGAGTTCTTCATGTGGGTCTGGTTTGTTCTAATGATAAGTCAAGTAGGGGTAGAGTTTCTTTCAAAAAATACTTAGGTAAGCTGTTTAAAATTAATATTTGTTATTCTAAAAATTGTGAGAGGGATCAGCCACCCTTCCACAGTTGCAGATAAAGTGCTATGGCAAGAATTTGGCATTTTTACATTGCCTGAGAGAATTATATGTTCATTTTCTGGGCTAATGTGGTGCAAGGAAGGAAAAAAAAACAACAAAGGATGTAGTGCTTTTTAAAAGCGATCCTTTTAAATATAAACAAAAAAGCTTTTGCTTGAGATTTGTCAAAAGACTTTCAGTCTTTTCATAAAATTGTTATTCACTTCTTGGCTAACAAGAACCGAGTGAGTGACACCTTTGAGAGTCCCTGCTTGTGTTTGAGTGCACAGCTTGTGTTTTGCTATGCACTACCATGCAAAATATTATCTGAACTTATTTAAAACAAACCCTCGTGCATAAATGTTTTAGCACAGAAACAGCCATCCTAATTTATTAATTTGTTTTAGTTGCAGCAAGCAGCTGAAGTTTCTCAGCTGAGAGGAGCTCGAGTCATCTCTGCTGAAGATCTCCTGTTCTTAATGCGCAAAGATAAGGTACAGTAATGAAACAGAGTTTTCTTACTTTACACAGTAAGCTGCTTATCGCGTTTTAAAGTGTTTGCTTAACCTATGTGAAAGGAGTCCATCATCATGAGTAGCTTTATTTAAAAGTATAGCTGGTCTGCAATTGAATTGTATTGTGCAGAGTACAATAATTGCATGACATTTTAACTAATGCTCATTTTTTCCAGTAACTTCAATTATAAATAAATTTTTTCACTAGCTTTAGGGTGGGTACTGTGCCCTAGAGCTCAAAACAATTTCTTAATAAAACTATAAATATTGATCCCTATCCTTTATCTCCCATTTATTAAAAATCAATCATTCTAATTGTCTTCTAGTTATGCAGGGTGTAGATGTGACGTTTGATAGTGTGCCCGTTACATTTTTGTCATCTAGGCTGTCGGCAAATCCTGTCATGATTTTTCCTTTCCTGTACTTTATCTCACTAAAATCTCCAAATTTAGGGATGGTCTTGCTTTCTCTGGATAATAATTAGAGCAGGTCATTAATTTAAAAAAACCCAATTTTCTATAGGAAGATTAAATTAATTTTCTTTCTTCAGTTTTCAAAATTATGAAGATATTTTTTATCAGCAGTATTTACTCTTCCTTTATCTCCTTTTCTTCCTTAGTTCCCCTCTTTCCCGCCCCCTTTTCTCTCCCTTCTCTTTTTCTTTCCTCAGTTGATAGGTGAAAGCTAATGACCAAAACCATATCAAAATTAAAAAACATTAAAACGCAAAAACCAATTGCCGTTTCTTTATCTGATATGGTCCATAAGGCTATGCTGAACACGGTGGTCAATAAGGATGTCAAAGGTCATGACAACATGCATTTGTAGGTTTGAATTTCTAAACTAAGCACAGATTTTGGAGTGCCTTAAAGAAGCCTGATTTCTGAATTTCTGCTTTCTGAAAGTCAAACCCATTTCTGTCTCACCGTTGGCAAGCAAAGTACCAAGGAGCTCAAATAAATAATATTTATGTGGTATTGCTGCTGACCTTGATGTGCTTTCTATGTATGGATTTTCTGCAGAACCAAAAATTATGAACATTTAAAAAATTATATTTACTGAGTAATGTATTACGCACTAGTATCTTTTTGTGTTACAAAATCTAAATAAAAAATAACTAATCGATATAAATGTATTTTTTTCTTTTAGAAAAAGCTTAGAAGGCTACTTAAATACATGTTTTTTCGAGACTACAAATCTAAAATTGTCAAAGGAATAGAAGAAGATGACCTCCTTGAAGGTAGAAAAAATAAATTTCTTAATTTGGGGGAGGCTTGGTACTTTATAAATGCGCTGAACAGCTCAAAGCAAAGTATTACTGGTTTACTTAATAATTAAAGACACAAAATATACTGTCTTCAGAGTAATTTCGTTTAAATCTCTGCTTTTCCATTTAAAATACTTCAAAAGTAAGTGTTTGCATCTACCATCCAAATTATAAGTAAGACTGCTTAATGTCAGAACTCTGTTGAAGTAAGAAACTGGTGCTGATTAAGAGGCTAATTGATTTCAGTATGTGTAATTTAAATGCGGCAGCTACCGTGTGCAGTTGAATGGACATTTGTTAAATTATTATCAAAGGGTTTTGACATGTTTTAAAAAAAAACCCAACATAATCTGAAATCACTGAATACTAATATATGACCTGGGCTTGTTTTCAGTGTGGTTTAAGGTTTTATACTTTGAATCTGTAATTTAAAGAATGGGAAACACTTTTGTTTCTGCATTCCATGAGCAAGTGACAGATTTTATAACTAATGAACTTAACAGAAAAGCTCTTTGAATTTAAAATATATTAATTTATTCTGTACAATTTGCTGGTATAAAGTTCTGTTGATTTACGTTGATAGAAGAATTAACAATTCTTTTGTAAAAGGTTAAGATAAAACTTACCTTAGCAAATCAAAACCTTGCCAAAGTTTTATAACATCTAGCAATCTCCATACACAACTTTTTGTATTTGACTTATCTTGTTTCTCGGAGCCTTTTATTTATTTTCTTTTTCCCTTACAAAGAATTGCTTGTGTTTGGTTCCTGTGAGCATCCACATTGATGTTAAGTAAACATTGTACTTCTTGTTCAATCTGTGGATGATTTTTTGTCAACTCATTTGAGATTTAATTTGCCTGTGGCATTTTATTTCCACCGCACCTGAAAATATTTTTTCGCACAAGCAATCTGGCAGTATAGCTTCTTACTTGACAGCTTTGGGTTTTTTAATACTGAAGTCTGTGTCACTATTTAAAACAAATAAACCATTTTCCTAAGACATTTAGATGTTCATGAAGTGCTTCATAAATACAGTTCATCTAGGAATTAAAGATTGCATTTTCTGCCAGGCTTTAGTAATTGAAGCCATTAATTTTGTTTTTTGAAGCTAATGACTTTATAGCTTCTATTCTGTTTAGAACAACAGACATCACCTTGCCAGGGTTCTCTAGGACTTACAGTAGAGCAATGGTCCATCACCTGTGGAACTGTGCCTTAATGTTTGTGTTATGGTTTGCTTTAGGCTGTAGGTAATGAGGTTGTTCTGCGTGCTTTCAGGAAATAACTTTTCCTCTATATATTCTGTTCTACGAGTGAGGTTTTTGTGCAACCAGAGAAGGGTAGTTTCTTCATAGAATCATAGAATGGTTTGGGTTGGAAGGGACCTTGAAAATCATCTAGTTCCAACCCCCCTGCCATGGGAAGGAACACCTCCTACCAGACCACATTGCTCCAAGCCCCATCCAACCTGGTACTGAACACCTCCAGGGATGGGGCCGCCACAACTTCCCTGGGCAGTTTGTTGCAGCTGTTCTTCTACAGCCATGTCCACTGTGGATCCTTCAGTGAGAAATAATGATATATAAGCAGTAGACTAGGTTTGTCTAGGTTACAAAAAAACCCCTAGGTTATACTAGAAAACACTAAAGGTGATTTTTTACAACGGTGCTACTGCAGCACAGCAGCGACATCACCTTGGTCAGGTAGCACAACTTGTATGAAGAGGACAGCAAGAACAGGCCCTTTCTGCATAGTGCGTCTGATTCTAAAACATGTCCCTCCTAGGGACATTGGTTGATGTTTGGAGAAGCCAAATAACTTCCGTTTGTTGTTCTTTGCTTGCTTATGTGAAGACAAATTCAACAGTAACAACACCAACAAACGGCAGAAGCTTGCTCAAGACTTTCTCAACTCCATTGACCAGACTGGAGAGCTCTTAGCCATGTTTGAAGATGATGAGATTGATGATGTCAAGCAAGAGCGGATGGAGGTATTTCTTTTCTTTTACTGATACCCAGCTCCAGCAGAGAAAACTGTGATCTATTTCATACGTCGTGCTGGTCTGAGGCGAGGCCTTTTTCATACTGCATATTATATCATTATTACATGTTTTTTTCCTTTTGCCCAGATGGCCTAAAGGAATCCTATTTCCATATTTTTCGTATTCCCTCAAATGTTTCTTCGTATCTAAGCATGCATGCTGAGATGGAAGATTGCAAAAGGATAGTTATGGATCTTTCTGTCTGCCATGTATTTGCATTTCCTTCCTGTAGAGAGCAGATTCTATTCATAAACATTTCACGCACATTTTTCACAATATTTTTTTTTCTATTTCATTATTCATATTAGAAAATTGTTTCAGTAGCATTTGAGGACTCTTTTCATGTAATGCAGTTTACAGATAAAATTAAAATATTCTGTGCAAATGTGCTTCAGTATCTGCCCTTCTCTCCATCCCGCTGTTTTTTGATCTATGTACTTATAAAAAATTATGTATATGACACAGAATGCAGTACCATATCTCTCTCAAAAAGCTAGCCTGGGATCGAGAAGCAGTAGAGCTGTGTTAGCATGGAATTCTGTGGAACGATGGTTCTGATACCAGTTTTACTTGGTTTCACTGAGGTTTAGCTATACTGGCACAAGATACTACGTCATAGCAAGTTATACATCTTATATAAGATCATATATCTATTTAAAAGATCTCACATATAAATCAGGGACCTTATAAATTTTATCAACCCTATGTCATCTCTGTCAGAAGAACATCTTCTTGAATGTCATTTACTCTGAAGTGTTTATAAGCTCCAAAGGCTGTATCTGTACTAACCAATGAACCAGGGCAGGGCCAGTTCTCCAGCCCTGAAGGCAGATGACATGGGCTCGCTTGGGTCCCTCTGGCTAAATTTTCTGTAGGTGGACAGGGTTAACCCTGTTTTTTCAGTAGTCCTGTCCAGAGCAAATACGGAGAACAGTCCACGGCTCCTGTTCATGCTCAGTTCCTCCTCATGTCTTGTGTGGGCAACTGGATGTCAAGGGCAAAATAGTTCCAGGAGCACGCTCACAATTCTACACCAGTGTTTGAGCCGATTTCTGTCCTTTTTAGTCAGCAGTATAGTGATTGTGGCTGTTGGAAACTTTCTATTTTTAGAATGCTTTTTATACCCTTTCAGTGGTAGGAGCTTGATACGTTGGTTTGATTTTCTTTTCTATGCTGAGGTGGCTGATGCATTCAGTAATATTTGTGTATTTAATATTTGACTATTACAGCCTTATTTCACTTTAGGGATTTCATGGAAAATTCTAAGAAATAACCCAATTTCTATTCAGCCCTAGTTGTAAGTCTCATTTTTTCTTCTTAATGGAGCCCCTTTTCAGAACTTGGACTTTCCCAGTCCTGTTTCTCTTTTCTTCTCCCCATTGCAATTACTCAAAATCAAATCAAGAATCCTTTCTCTCTAAGAATTTGGCTGGGAACAAGTCCCATTTCTCCCCAGTTGAAAATAAGTGTCATAGAGCAGTTGTTCCCAACCACTGTTTGTGTTTTGGAAACTGATGGTTTCTTTTCTCTTCTTTGCTTTCTTATTTATTTATTGATGCAAAATGGTATGTTTTGCATAAAGGCAGGCAAATCCTTTGAGCCTGTACGCACAAAAAATACGTAACAGCACTGTTCTGAATGAATGGGTTATGTGCGTGACTTTACATTCTCTTCTGTCATTCCAGTATATTTTTTTTGGTCTAAAAAACCGCACAAGTTGCTAGAAGTATGAAGTTGCCTGTCCTAGGCAAGGACAAATCTGACTCTATGTTTGTCTGTCACAGAATGTGTTCCTGTAATCAAATATTTATCTTTCATCTGACTACATGTTTTGTTTTTTCTCGCTAGACTATAATTCATGAACTGGGGGGTGTGTGTGCATAAAGTAATTCTTCTCTCTATTGCTCTACTTTATTACATTTTGTGAACTCTTGATCTTTTTCTATGTCAAAAAAAAAAGACAAAAATCAAGATTTACTTATTTTAGAATAGATCCATGAATTATATACAGGTATGAAGACAGTGCTATGTATTTTCTTTCTTATTAGTTTTTAAAACTAATGACAAAACACGGAAGATTGGTTGAGAGACGCTATTCAAAATGTTTGACATATTTCTGGCTTTGTTTTGTTTGGGATTTTGTTGTCACTTTGAGGTGGGTGTAAAGGAATCAAAGACAGTAGGAAATGTGATCCATTCCTAAAGGAAGAGTTGTTAGTGGACAGGCTTAAGCTCACGTATCGCGTTTTCTTTGTGTGGTAGGTTGTTTAATCCATGCGAAGTTTTGGAGGAAATCCAATAGACACTTTAAAAATTCTAACAGCGTTCTTTAAGGAATTAGTATACTTAAATCATGAACTGTGATCTAAAGGCAGTGTTGCTTTTAGGTATCGATTACCTCAGAAATGTGTGGTTATCTTGGTTTGGACAACTGTAAATGATTTCAGTTCCCCTTTGCCTTGGGCCAAAATCATGCTAAGTTGTCCAGAGCAGATGATAAACATATATTTCTGATGTCATTATGGGCTAAACAGGATATGATTGTTTAGCAGTATGGTTTCAGTTATGATACAAAAAGCAAATATTGTTTATACTCATTTCTTTTAAAACATTTTATAAAATTAGAGCTAAGACTTCATGAGATCGCTTGCTGTTCTGTGAGGTCTATTCTGTGTTTGTACCACGGAGGACTAAGCCGAGCTCCAAGACACTTTCAGACATCACTAAAGGAGAGCAAACAACTCTACACGTTTGACTGGCAAACACCCACTAATGCTGTCGTATTAAAAAGAGAGGACAATCTTCTAGGATTGTATATGGAATTTACTGATGTATCCTGTGGTTTTAATTTGAAGCAAAGGGACTATCTCTAGAACAGTAATAATAGCAGTGTGCAAGACAGAGTATAATACTCTTAAAATGCAGAACAAAATTAAGAACAAAATTCACATTCCTTTGTCATAATACTCTATTATATTATCAATATATTGTGATCATGACTTCCTATAAAAACTTCAATAATAGCAAGGAATAGTGGCAGATCAGCCAGCTATATTGGCAGAATCAAAACAAAATAAAAACTGGAATAGCACCTCTGTCTCACATCATAACAGGTAGTACTTTGCCCTCCTAAGAGAGCAGTAAAACACCAGTGAAATGCCGCTTCTCAGAGGAAGAACAGTTATAGATGGAATAAACTATTCCAGTTTGTAGATGTGATTGAACTGTGCGTGTGAAGGAGAGCTCTCCGGATTGCAGAAGTTGTCTTCATAACAGGTGACAGTGTCTTGGGAATAAAATCTAATGATGGTCTCTCTAACACCCCTTTCTTATTGTAGAGGGTGGGCTCTGGAGTAACCACAGCTGCTGGGGCTCGGGAATTCAATTTCCCTTCTATTGCCTCTTGTATGACAGAATCCACGAGCAATAACGCCTTGCAAGTGGTTCGCAATTTTGCTTTCCTCTCTCTCTTAAAAACCATTTAGAGGGGCGAGTTGGGATTCCTGTGGGCTATGTCTGAATCTGTGTGGGGAGAAGGTGCATACTCATTTAAAATCTTGGCATTTTTCCTTATTTTGCAGTTTGGGTAGAGATGCAGGTTTGGGTGCTTGTGTCCTTACGTTGCTACTCTGAACCTCTCGGGTGACCTGTTCACAGTGAAACTCGCTGCAGGTTCCGCTGTGATTTTGTGAATGGTAATGGGAGTTCTGCGAGATTTTCATATCAGAACCACCATGTCTTGTTATTAAAATCAGGTATAGCTATGTTAATACTTCAGTCACCATCATTGCAGAGCGGAGTACTGTCTCATTCTATAAATATACTTTTTTAATAATTTGTTTTATAGTTCCACCTCCCCCACCAGGAAAAAGTCTTCCCATAAGAAATCTGAACTGACATACAAAGGAATGTGTAGAGCATCATACTGTGAATGTTCTGTTTCACTTTTATCCCCCCAGGATTAAGAGAAACACAATTCATCTGTCACTCTGACTGCTAATTTAGGAATATATTACCAACACCCAGATGTTATATGGCGATAACTCAGTTGCAGTAGCTGCCATAATGCTTTCATAGTCCATTGCAAGTTTGAATAAACAGTGGAGGGAAATTAACTTCCCCAGAACAACACACTACCTTAAAAACAGGCTAGATGCCAGCAAAACGGTAAAATGCAGGTACATCCCTACAGAAGGGGATTGGCAGAAGCTTGTGGTTCTTTATGGTGTACTGCCCTATGCATTACATTAGGTATTTAAAAACTCCAGATACATATTATTGTTCTGGGAAATTTATCGTGGATGTGATTTTTCCTGTGCTGTTCACGAGTAGACTTCTGTACAAAGCTCACAGAAATGCAATGGACCCGCTGCAAAACAGAGTAGATTGCAATAAAGCGTAGCTGTGTTGGGAATATACCCTTTGTTCACATGAGGTTAAATCACTCCCATTTAATTTTTGGCTGTATTCAGACACAATTAATTCGTGTCTGTCAAACACACCTAAACACACGTAGATGCACCTTGGGGTACAAGGAACCATGTTCTTACGTTTCAACATAAGAAGGACATGGACCTGTTGGAGCACATCCAGAGGAGGCCAAAAAGATGATGAGAGGGCTGGAGCACCTCTCCTATGAGGACAGGCTGAGAGAGTCAGGGTTGTTCAGCCTGGAAAAGAGAAGGCTCTGGGGAGACCTTATAGCAGCCTTCCAGTGTCTGAAGGGGGCCTACAAGAAAGCTGGAGAGGGACTTTTTGCAAAGGCACAGAGGGATAGGACGAGAGGGAATGGCTTCAAACTGGAAGAGGGGAGATTTACATTAGATATCAGGAAAAAAAAAATCACTATGAGGGTGGTGAGACACTGGAACAAATTGCCCAGAGAAGCTGTGGATGCCCCATCCCTGGAGGTGCTCAAGGCCAGGCTGGATGGGGCTTTGAGCAACCTGGTCTGGTGGGAGGTGTCCCTGCCCATGGCAGGGGGGTTGGAACTGGATGATCTTTAAGGTCCCTTCCAACCCAAACCATTCTATGATTCTGGAAGTCTACTCTTCGAAATAGAAGTAAGGTAGACTTGGCATATAGTAGTAAATTAGACAGTGACCAGGAAGATTCCTTCCTACTGGGATATGATCACCAACTCTTGAGTAGACACGCTTTGACCTGAGCCAGGTAGCGTTGTCCCAAACAATGCCTGGGCACGATTTGGGAGGCAGCCTAGGCCAGGAGCTCTCTCCGTGGCACGGTTTGGATGTGGCTGCTCTCTTTGGGAGGGTTGGAGAACAGGAGCATGGACACAGGTTGCTCCGTGCTGACTACCGTTGGAGCTAGGGCATGAACCTGGTGTCTTTTAGTTGAGACAGCTAAAATTTGGTGAGATAATTCAGGAAAAAACTGTGAGCTCTTCTGTTCAGGGAGGATCCAAAAGATGGTGTTGAAGTACTTAAATTCATGGTACTAATTTGGAAAAGATGTACAAACTAAACGAGCAGGAAATGATTTAGAAAGAGCTCAGAGGCCTTTTAGTACTACTGTGCTCATTTCACTGGCGAAAATTACGCTGGTGTAAGTGCTGTGTGGGGTCATTAATCTTTAGGGAGCATCTGTTCATGCAGGGTGTATCTGTAACGAACTGGAATTTGATTTAAAATCCATATGGAAAGCTTAGTGCTGTAGTACAGACAACACATAGTTAATAGAAACTGCATGCCGGAAGACAAACTAAGAAGTTTTATGTTACTAAGCATCAGGGCATTGTTTCTCAGAGCACAGCTCTTTTGCTATACAAATTTTATGATAAACTTATTTTTCTTCAGAAAGAATAATTTTTAACTTTCTTACTGATTTCAGATTCTTGTCAACAGAAGCTATATTTTGGGACAGAATCTTTGCATTTAGCTGAGTGGTGACTTCTGTTATCTCACAATGTTGTGCCCAAATCTAATAATATAGTAATTTTTAGAATCGCAGTTTATAAGCGCCAACCCTTCTTTGATTTTAACAGCTACACCCTATGAAAGAATACATCTTGGGGTAAGATTTGGCTACAGATGAAAATGTTTACATTTGTTTGGGGTTTTTGCATGTGAGCTAAGTGTCTCATCTCCTGCTGTAATTACTGGAGACCCAGGCAGTATAAATTGTGGAGTTTATGGAGCTACGCAGCTGATCAAATGTTTGTATCTTCTTTACAGTGAGCAACACAGCTTTGTAGGCTCCTCTGGATGTATTTATCTTGCGGGGAATTTCTCTGTGTTGTCAGTGACCATTCTGCTTATATCCTGGCCATACGTGAGGGGTGGAAGCTGAAAGACTGAGATAAAAAAGTGGAGAAGGCTTGAGTTTGGGGGAGCTGGTGAAGGGATGGAGTATATATGCCTACAGGTACCTGTGGCTGCTCAGGTTCACTTGAGAATAGGAGCGTGGTCCCTGCTGGATTTTTGTGCTGTCTTTAAAAAACACTCTCATCGATCTATCATCCATTTGTCTTGTGCTGGTCCACATACAGAATTGCAGCTTTCTAAGATTATATCATTTACACGAGCAACTCAAGTTACAGACTTAAATTTTAAGACATTAAGTTTTGAAAAAAGGGGGTATAAAATAGAGTTCCTCATTCTTTACCCAACATTGTCAAATATGGGCAAGGGGATCCCAGTGATGTGACACAGAAGGAAAAGCCACAGCATTAAAAATCTTATGTCTTATCATACATTCTTGTATGGACTACATAATTGCAACCTTAAGTGTAAACCAGTATCATCCTCAACTGTGTGTCCAGGCCAAATGAGGGGAAGTTTTCTTGAATTTGAAAAGGGACTTATAATGACTAAGTAAGGTACTCAAATAGGAATGGAGGGTTCCTGCCTAGACACTAGATTCCTGGGACAGTGATGAAAAAAACCCCAGGATCTCCTTCTCCCACCCCTTTAAGCTGCTTTGAGAGCTTGGTGCATCGCTACCACAAGTTGGGCAGAATTTCACTTAGCTGTACCTGCCTAAAAGTTTAAATATCCCAGTACCTTAAGCCAACTTCTGTACTCAGAAATGGGAGAGAACCAATCCAGGGGGAAGTTCATGTCTTAGAGCAGAGAGAAAAACGCTCTTTCTTTCATTTTTTTTTCCTTTCCAAACCCAAGTATTTAAGTCACGTTTGAGTGGAATTCATCAGATGTTCAGAAAACTACTTCTGGTGCCTCCAGGGTGGTTCTTTTTTGAGACTGAAGTTCTGTGTGTACAGTGAGACCTTGACAATATGAAAAAAAGAATGTAACGATGTTCTCTAATAGACTATAAGGTCAACACCAGCTCCCTGTATACTGTCTATTTCTTTTATATACATAGATGCAAAGATTAAAAAGAACGTAGAGGGAACATCAATCAAGGAAAAAAACTTTTTTTTATCTGGGTGATGTTTTTTCAATATTGCAAAACATACCTTACCAAAGTTAGGAATCCAAATATAGAATGAATTAATTTCACTGCATCACTCCAGTGTTTCCAGATGAGTGCAAAGATAGCGCAACTAGTAGTGTCTCAACTGTAAATTAGCTGTCTGGGCATCAAAGTGTTTGTAACCATTACTCGGTATGGAAATAAGCCTGCTGGTATTAATGGTTTCTCTGATTACACATTGCTTGGGAATGTTTGGGATACTGGGAAAACACTATTTCTCTTGGGTAATGGTTGAATTGGTTAAAAGTAAACAGAAAATAAACAGAAACAGTTTTTCATTATTATCTATACGTCTGTAAATATTGTGTCATTCTTGTTGGAACGGGAAAAAGCTCTCAAGTGGAACAGATTTCTTGTTATAGCCAGTAATACAGACTGCTTACGCTGCTACAAATGGAAGATCATTAGGGTTTTCTCACATTGGGGTTGCTTGCTATGGTTACATAAAGTGTGCTATTTGTCTGGGTCCTCAGTCCTGGTAAAATATTGATGGTTTTAGAGCATTTTACTGAACGTTGCTCATACTGCAAATTTAGGCGGTTTTGCTGGGAGGACAAGGTGTTATTTGCTTTTCTGTCTTTTAGTTCTTTGAGTATTTTTTCGCCACTGTTTGTTTTCTCTGAGGAAGAGGAAGATTCTAGGCTGTTGTATTTTGTGTTTTTGACACCCAAATGACTGTGTTTTTACTTAACTTTGGGAAGGAAACTTTATATACATGTTATTTATATCTATAATTAAATGTAGACACACATACATATAAACAGTATTTTCATGGAGCATTTGATAAGGAGCCAAATGTAAGACTAAAGAAACAATCTTCTTCTAAGTGTATTTTAATACTGTGTTTATTTGTGATCTTGTGTTTAACATGTTTGTTCCTTTGAGGTACTAGGCACCACCTATTGGTACTCACAGGACAGTTATTGTTTATTTAAACTCTGGAGAATTGATTATGGTGCTGAAATCTGACAAAGGTCCCATTGGTAATGGGCTATTGAAATTGCTGTCATACTTTAAAGTAATTAAACAAATCAGTTCTGAGAATGATTTGTATTTCTGAGGTTGCATAGAGGTGCAATGATGCAAACCTTTTCTGTAAGACAGGATGCAATTCAGATGCTTTAGGGAGGAAAAAAGTTATTTTTTCAGGTCTTTGCACCTTTATGTAGCAAATTACTAATCTGGTAATCTCCGTTAGCCTAATATTTAAGTCCATTCTGAATGAATAAAAAAACCCAGTTTATTTCTTGGGGTAAGCTGTTAACCGGGCCTATAGTGAGAACAGTTTTAACATCTCAAGCTTTCCTGAAAGAATTAGTCACTTGCCTAAAAGCATTTTTGAGACTGTTTTGCACAGGATTCACAAAACTCAAGAGAAAAATCCATGGAGTTGTAACACAAATGAAAATTATGTAAAAATTTCAAACACAGTACTACTCTATGACGTTCCCACTTCTCCCCTGTTCCTGCAAGGAAGAGATTTTCTGATGCTGTTGTGAAGAGTGAGACCGAAACCTCAGCACAGAGACCCCATATTTTTGGCAGAAAGCTTCCCAACCACCCGCTTCTCTCGCTCCCACCTGCAAAGCTCCGTGGTGCAGGAGTGCCTTGGGTCATCAGCCGCTGTTGACCAAGCTTCACTGTGCGCTCCTGAATTTCTCTCTCCTTCCATTGAAGGATTCATATCACAAAAAACTTTCTGTGGAAGAGAATAAGATCTTCTGTGCAAATGAAGGCAAGAGGAAGGTCCTCTATGACATGAAATAGAAGGGGGTTGATGGTGTTCTTCTGTTTCAACTACTGCAGAAGAGAGGGTGCTGACATTTAACAGGCAAGGTCCTGGATTTAACAGATAGGTGAGAACATTCACAAATCGGTATTAAGGAAAAGATTTTTTCCTGCTTCATCCATAGGAGGCTGATGCATGTCTCGCAACCTAAAGCAGCGCCAGCTTAATTTAACTGCAGGTTATTTTATCTGCTATTTCTAGACATGACAGGTATGGCAGAGAAGCCCCTTTTTTCCTCTTCTTCCTCTGCATATTCACTAAGGGAATAACACTGCCTTTCTCAGTACTAGACTCCAGCCAGCAACCAAAACCTACTTTTAATCAGGCTCATGGGTCAGCCCTGCAAATACCTTCTACAAAACTACTAAGAATCTCTTTCTTTTAAATTAGCATTTACCCTCTGATAGCAGAGTGAGCAAGCTGTGTGTCATCAGAGCCCCTCCATCCACAGTCTGTAGCATACAGACAATATAGAGGAGCACTGAAAGTCATTTTCAGGCCGCACTCCAGCTAAATATAACTAAAATGAGCTCAGATCTATTGAATTGCACAATGTAATGGGGGAAAAAAAAAATCTATCAAATACAAAGACGTTGCATTTGGTTAAGGAAGTGCTTGAGCTACAGATCACCGGTGCTGTATGACTATTCAGGAAAATAATTATTATAAGCTTGTCTTGTACTTACACTATCCCTAAGCCTTCGCAGCTAGCTACTGTTGGAGCCGGGGCTAAATGGGGATTTGTTCTGTTCCTCCTTACGTATATTTGATCTTTGCTTTGCTCCTTTTATTCTTCATTTGGGGTTTCATTTTTCCTTTTTTCCTTCTGACCACCAGATTAGCCAAAACTAGTGCAATTTTTCTTCCCAGAAATAAAGAGGTCATTTTGCTAGCTTCTGCCCATGGTAGTTGATTGAATTCAGGCAGGATTTTGTGAACGTTTGTCACGGGCGCTTAAGCAAAAAATCGAGAATCACTTGATTCACTCAATAGTCACTATCTATGTACCACTACCCTTCTTTGAGTAAGTTCCAGTCCAAAAGCTAGCACGTCACACGGTTTGATTACACATTACCCAGTTGCGAAGTACAAGTGTTGTCATCTTTCATTCCCATTTGCAAAGCCACCAGGGGCCAAGCCTTCCCACCAGCGTTCACACTAGAGTTCAGATGTCGTTAGGAAAGCCAAATGATCTGTTGCCTAAGGTGAAGGTCATTAAGATAATCTAATAGTAAAGACATTGTTTTTTATTGAATAAGAGTTATATAAGAAATACCAGCATTTTTGGTTTCAAAGTTCATTCTGATAGGACCACACTTGTAACCTGACATTTAGACTATCCCTAAAATAGGATCCTATGGCGGATTTGTAGAGGAGATATCATTTTAGTACTGACAGTAAGAATGAGAACACATGTACAATGAAGAATACAAAGTGAGCATGGTAATGTGATTTTAGTTTTATCAGCTTTCCATATAAATTAACATGAAAGGAATTAAAATGAGCGTAGGACATCTCCTCTTAACCAGGGTAGTCGCCTCCCCTCGTACTGCATTTTCTGGAACCATTTCTTTCTCTTTATGCATTAAACTCAGATACAATTATCTGTTGGATCTTGTAAGCCAAATAAAAGCAGTAATTCATAGCATGGCAAATAAATACTAAATCACAATACCAGAACAGTCAGATCTCTGGAAAGCAGGCGTGCCATTCAGAAGGACCTTGTTGATAGACCGGAGAAATGGGCTGATGGGAACCTCACGAAGTTCAACAAAGGCAAATGTGGGATGCAGTAACCCCATGCAACGGTACAGCTTGTGGGCCAGCCGCATACTGGGCTGTGTTAGCAAGAGGTTAGCCAGCGGGGCAAGGGAAATAATGCTTCCCCGTCATTCGGCACTTGTGAGACCACATCTGGAATCTGTGTCCAATTTTGTTCTCCCAAGTGCAAGAAGGACTTTGACATACTGAAGTGAGTCTGGCAGAGGGTCGTCAAGAAGTTTAGGGCGCAGGAGCACCTGACATATGATGAAAGTCTGGGAGAATAGAGCTTGTTCAGCCTGAAAAAGAGGAGGCTAAAGGGAAATTTTATTGCTGTCTAAAACTAATAGTAGGATATGGAGGAGATGGAGCCAGACCCAGATTTGATGTGCATGGTGATAGGCCGTGAGGTAAAGGACAACATTTGGACTGATAAATAATAGGGGAAAAAAATTCTGATCAGAGATTGAAACTGGTTGGCCAGAGACCTTGAGGAAGTCTCTAAGTTTGGAGATATTCCAAACCTGACTGTTCAAGGTCCTGAGCCACTTGGTCTAACTGGACCTCTTTTGAGCAGAGGGTTGAACTCGAGACCTCTGGAAACGTCCCAAGCTCTTTCTGGTGTAAATTATTCCACAATTCTATGATTTTGTCTTGAAGTTTCCCATTTCAGGTATTAAAATGGCAGGTGGGGTAGAAATAGAAGAGCTTTTATAAAACACATAGATGATAAACCATCTCAAATTTCTAAAAACTGTTTAAAAATCTAGGTAGCGTATAATTGGACTTTCCAGCTTCTGCACTTTCTGTAATCTGTAACTGCTGGTATTTCCTGGAATAGACGTTTTATGTATACAAGGAACAGGGTTTTCTGTCTTTCATTTTGTCTCAGTCGTTGTGGTTTATTTTATCTATACTGTTGCTTGCTGTATTCTTCCGTAAGAATATGATCTGGCTGCTGTGCAAAATTACACTCAGTGATAGCTTCACACATGTGTCACGGCTATGGAATCAGAAGCAGTAAGATTTAAGCATCTTAAGTGTCTGTTGAAATGGTGAAGTAATATAATTAAGCTCTACACGTTGCAAAATGTGAGATACGTCCTTCCCCAATCCACTGAAAAATGGACCCGCAACGTTCCTAACAGAACAGCCTGGGTAATAAGCTGGCACAATTATTAACTCTACACAAGGCAGCGTGTTTCCATTGGTATAGCACAGTGGTATGTTTTGCTCCTCAAGCTTTAAATTTTCTCTCCTTTCTTCCATGTTGCTCTACCACCTTTGATTAAAATTGAGGATAACTAGACAGTTATACGCTTTCCTTAAATGAATGAGAAAAGGTTATTTTAATTTGGGTACTCAAGAAAAACAGTAACCGTTCTCATTTTCAGGTAGCTACCTTACATAAAGTCCTCATGGAGTGAAGATGCAGAGTTTAATCTTACAGATATTCTTGAGATCAGTGTTTGACTCTTTTAATAATCTGGGGTTCACGTTTAGCTAACTTCAACTTGGCAAAAATTAGGCATTGCGGCCGCTTTGGCTTGACAAAGTACCTCCAAAACTAGACCTGTATTTTCATGGAAGACATGAAATACTGTCACTAGAAAAAATACTGATTTTGCACAGAGAATAAACTTTAGAAACAGATTTATGTGAATTCAGTACAATCTTTATTGGGAGGGGGCACAGATTTTTCAGCAAAAAATAATTCTTCTCAGTTGAATGTGTGGATTTATGGCTTGAGGTGTAGCTCTTTTCACTTTTGCATGCAGGTAGTGGCAGGCTTTTAGAATTTGTTTGGCATGTTAATACCTGTATAACGTACACTAGAGGCTTAAATTGATTTTATTTCAGTTTTCGGAAAGAAATTTCATCAAAAGCAATGGCAAGAAAGCAATGTAAAGTGGTAATATCAGAAATACATTAAGATGCATATATATTACTGTCAAATAATTCTTAAACATTTTTTCCAGACTCTTCTTTTGAGTGGCTCTCGTAAAGAGCAAAAATATGGACTCCTTGGTAGCAGTGTTAAGTGCTGTTGAAACTTTGCCTGTGGAACTTCGGAAGCAGTCGTTAAATATGGTTTTGCATTTGATCAAACGAAAGAAGGACGGGTAGTCTCTGTCAGAGGGCTGGATTTTATTTCCCAAGGCTAACAGCCATTTCCAGGACTTTGTCAGACCTACTAAGAGTTTTTTCTACCATTGTCAGATGGTATTATTTAAAATCAGTTCATCCACTTGTGTGGGATTCATATCCTATATCATACAGTGACTCTGACAAGAAGATGCTTTTACTAGGAGTGTTATTCAAAGCACTGTTGATTTTCTCAGGCTGCAGACATCTGCACAAAAAGCTTGTAGAACATACAGCATCTGGTATCGAGTCGTAGCTCCTTACACAGACCATATCAAACAGCTTAGAAACGGAACACATACTCGACATCCGCTTGGAAATAATTTTTTTTATGTTTATTGTAGATGTATTAGCTGTCAGCTCATATCATCAGCTAATTATTTTATATCTGAAAATTGTAATAGCATCCTCAGATGTACTGAACTCAGGCAGATTTCCAGCTACTAATCGCACTCTTCTTAAAATGGGAATTAACTCTTGATGTACCCCAAGGACGGGAGTCTGATTTCTAGTTCCAGTATTTAAAGAAATGTATTAGGGAGATGACTGCTGTGCCTGCTAACCTTGTTACCCGATACTGTGTTTTAAAGGAAGAGACAAAAATGCTGCAGAGATATTGACGCCTTTGAGAAATGCTAAATCTGACTCTAAAAATATCAGCAAAACTCAGAAACCCTGAGGAAGCCAGGCAACCACCAATGAAGAGTAAATTTTTTCCAACAGCCTATATGGTGACGTGAGAATCTGCAGCAATTCCTAACAGCGGTCAAGTAATCGATGCCAAACTGTGGCAGTTAGTGTTGCTACACTATAAGCGCCTTTAATGCTAGATAGACTACAACCTTCAGAGCCATGCTTCAAAATCGTGTTGTTAAAGGTCTTGTTCTTTGCATCCCAATTATGCTATATTAAATATAATATTTTGAACTGAAGAAATTTTCCCATTAATCTTTGAGTGGGGCTGTGTGATTTTTTTCATTTTTCTTTTTTTCATAGATCTTTGATTCACCTTGCCAAGCCTCTACCTCCCAAAACACCCTTAACCTTTCCGTTTCAGTCAGTCTGAACCTCCAAGAAAATATTAATAGAATGAGAGAAATCCTTAGAAATGTGAACAGGTTTTGACATTTTCAAAATTAAATTATTTTAATTTTCAGGTTAAAGTTACAAAGCTGTCAGTGCCCAGCAATAAGAATATCAACCTGAACTATGACATATATTTAATATCTTTATAACTGATTTTGAACAGGAAGAATTAGAGCCAAATCTTCCATTTGAGGAGATTATCCTGGTAGTGGGATTCTGGGATATCTTTTGCTAAGCTTTTGAATTCAACGCTTTCTACCTTTTAAAATAATTTGACCAACTGTAGAATAAAGGTAGAACTAAAAAAAAAAAAGAATTCTTTATCTATTTAAAAATGTTATCTGTTTTCCTCTTTTGTAAGTGACTGAAAATTTTGCATGTTGAATTGGAGGGTGCTAATATCTTTGGAAGGAATTGTTTTCATAACAAGCAATTTTAAGAATGTGCACAGGGAATAGTCTCTTGTTAAATTTATTTCTATAACAGGCTGGATAATTGAATACTGTGTTCAAAAGCTATCACTAACGCAGCATTACAATTTGCATCTCAGGCACTGCAAACTAAGAAGATTGAAAGTCAAATTCCCCAAACTTGCCCTTTTTGTTTATGTCTTACAGTCTGAATACCCTTTATATTGCTTTTAACTGCTGATTTGAAATAAACAATGGCTTCTCTCTTATGATGGGACTCAGAGGAGCTGTCCTGATTTAGGAGAACTGAAAATCTAAGCAGTTAGTTTAATAGTTCATAATTAAATTTACAAATCAGGTTATGTTTAAATGAATTATTTTCAAATGATGTTAAAATGACACATTTTTAGAATGTACAATTACAATAAAGAGGGGTGTTGTTTCATTAGATTATTATGGTATTATTATGGCAATTTAGAAGTGTTTCAAAATATTTTCCAGTTATGCATATCTCTCCAAGTGAGTTAAAATTAAGCAAAGCTTTTTCTTAAAGTAAATGGTTTAAAATACTCTTAGTGATTCAGAATATTTTACCTCAAACTTCATAATCATTTATAATTCTGATCCGCTGGTAAATTTGATTTTTGTGGGTACGTGCGGCTAATCTTGATTTAGATTTATACTCAAAAGGAAAGTCCAATATCTGCATACTTAGACAGTGCATCAAAATACTTTTGGAACCAAAACTAGCATCCAGTATCCAACTCAATTTATGAATTAGTGCTACATTATTAAATATAGTTGAGAATTCCAGAGGTTGTTGACGTACAACATTTAGATACTTTCTAAGTGATATAAAAGTGTTTGTTCACTGAATTATGTCTTGTTGCAAACTAAGAGAGTTTTAAAATAATTGCATGCGTATAGTATCCAACAGTAGAAGAGTGCTGTAGGATTTAGCTGAGATAGTGTTAACATTAGCTCATTACATCAATATTTGTAAGATTCAGATTCTCAAGGGTTGTTTCTTTGGAAAGCTGCGTATATTCATTATCAGTTTAAACCATCAGTATAAGAACTGCCTTTGTCTTGGAAATATAAATAAAGACTTGTCAGTAGAAGATGAAGACTCCTTACCACTTTACGAGTGAAGGGAATGTGTAACAAAGGCTGCAGAAGTCTGAAATTTCAGCTGAACATATTACTTTCATGGCATGTCCTATACTAAAAAACTTAAAAATATGTCACAAAAAAAGTTTCTTCTAATGTGTTGTTTTAAATTCTATATTACTTAAGCAAATATTTAAATATTATATTAGCTTTTCTGCATACTTGACATGAATATAATTCTAGCTTCCTGCCAAGTATGTCAAAACCCAAATTCACTTTCATTTGCCAGGGTAAATGTTTATTTTGTTTTCCCACATAATGTGCTCTTTAAAGTGTCACCAGGATACCAAATGTGATTACTTTTTAATAGAGACACGGTGGGGTTTTTTTGCTTTCATTAGGAAAAAGGATAAACTATCAGTAAAGCTTATGGTAACAAATCCACGTACAGTAGATGCTCTTTGCTCTCCTTCCCTTCATCTTGAGATTTGGGGGGGAAAATAAAAAATCCCATCAAAACTATTGTAATGGTACCTTATTTTTTATAAATGCATGGTGGGTCTAAAGTAGTCATGCATGTTAGGGGGCGATCGGTATTGCAGAGCAAGAGACCAGGATACGTAAGAGCTGTTTCTTCTGTCAAAGGCAGTGTAGGCTATGATGACTCAAAGAGGCTCCCCAAAACAACTTTGTTATTTGTTTTGCAATGAAATGGCTGAGATTATTTAAGGTATAATTTATTGGAAGGTCGCTGTTAAGAAACTGTGGTTTCACCAGTACAGAACATCTACATTTCAGATACTAAAAGCTGCCAGCAGATGTTTGCTGCAGTTTTTCACAAGTCAAGAAGTTTCACTTTGACTTTCAGCCTTGAAAGTCTTAAGTATTCCTCTGATCTCAACCAAAGTAACTAAATCTGGCAAAGTTTGTTCACAAATTAAATTTTTGAATTTTCTACTTTTAAATGATATATCGGTAAAGTTTCATCTAGGATTTTCAGTTCTACTTCTTATGCAGAATGAAATGCAACTGGTTTAAGTATTATTGTGAAAGTTGTACGNATGTTTAAGAAGAGAACCCCTGTAGTGGCTTTGGATGGTGATGATTGTTTTGAATTAATGATAGCATTTATTTCTTTGGGTTTATGTAAATGTTTAATAATTTTGTGGTATATTTATCAATAGGCATAGTGTAAGGGACTAACTAAACAGATTGTTCCAAATTAGCTGATGGTTCAAATTAACTTAATTCCAAATGCTAAATCATGCGGAATCTTCAAGTTTTTCTCTTCCTTTCTAATATTAGAAAGAGAAAAAGGAAAGTAGAGAAAAAAGACAAGCACTTTCCGATTAACAAACTGCCTTTGGGAAAATAATCTTACTATTCTATTTCTGATGTACATAGTGGAGATAATGCTCACAAAGCTACTATGACAATAAATTTGCTCATATTTAAAGAAATTAAGAAACAATGAGAATGGCAGCATAGAAAATTTTTCAGCGGCAAGTGTCACACATTTGACTAACGAAATATTCATGCTCAGCCAAATTCTCTTCTCAGCGTCATGAATTAAGTCCCAATGAAAAGAAATATTCAAATGCTTTTGTTCAGAGCCTTTCGATTCAGCCAGTGATTTTAGGGTCTCGTTACTCTTCATACCTGGGCACATTATGCAGTTTTGATTTTGCCTTTTTTTTTTTATTTAATTTTAATCAATTAATTTTAGTGCTTTGCTTATAGACATCTTACACAAAATCATCATAAAAGTTGCCAGACTTGGATTTGTCATGGAAAATGGCTGAGCTAAATTGTTTTACTCATTGTTGTAGTTAATAAGCTACGTGAATTAACGAGTTAGTGCTCTTCCTTTCAAAAAGCAGATCAGTGTCTTGTGCTAGGTGCATCCCATAGTTTATAATCTCTCAGTTTGCGTTAACAATGTGTCTGTACAGCTAAAGGGTGAAGTTCTCAGCTGGAATCCAGACATCTACTTCTGTCAGTCATCTGCATTCCTGTGTCTACAGGGAGAAGGGCACATCCTGAGGTGACACATTCTCTTACACACCTACAATAGGTGTGCTCAGCCTACAGAAGTGCCTCCCTTTTCCCATTAATTATAGAGGTGATTAGTTTACCCTAAATCACCTAACGTTGTATGAGGTGAGTCCTAGCCCGAGAGGCGATGCTGTAATGACTTTATGAAATAACTCACCCAGCTTAGCAGCAGCTGGAGTTCTCCTCTTCAGACACATACTGCCCCGTTTGCATTCCAAAGTACCTTTATGTATAGAGTCTAAGTTGGATTTCTAATCTGCGTGTGGGAGTATATAAAGAAAAGGCTGTTTTAGAATCTGTGTCCCATTTCAAGAACCTGTTCTTCTGCTTTCCTTTAACAAGAGGCTGATAACCATCCATAACAGATGAAACCTTAAGTTAGGAAAGATGTTGACAGGGTGAGATCATAGAATCATAAAATGGTTTAGGTTGGAAGGGACCTTGAAGATCATCTAGTTCCAACCCCCCTGCCATGGGCAGGGATACTTCCCACCAGCCCAGGTTGCTCCAAGCCCCGTCCAACCTGGCACTGAACACCTCCAAGGATGGAGCTTCTCTGGGCAATCTGTTCCAGTGCCTCACCACCCTCAGAGTGAAAAATTTCTTCCTAATATTTAATCTAAACTTACCCTCTTCCAGTTTGAAGCCATTCCCCCTCGTTCCATCACTACACGCCCTTGTAGAAAGTCCTTCCCCAGCTCTTCTCTAGGTCCCCTTTAGGTACTGGAAGGCCGCAATAAGGTCTCCCCAGAGCCTTCTCTTCTCCAGGCTGAACAACCCCAACTCTTCTTTTCTACAGCTTTCATCCTACAGCTACTGAAGTTAATGGAAGCTTTGCTGGGGACACTATGGAACCAGAATTTCATGTATAAGTGTTAAGACTGAATTCAGACTTATGAAGAGGATTGCTCTAATGCACACCAAAGTACTTGTGCATGTAGCAAAAATTTTGTGTCTTAAATTCCTTATTTGTGCAAGTACATTCTGCCATTATTTTGGAAGTTGGGCTTTTTTTTTTTTTAATAAATTTTCAAGCAACAACATAACTGAAGAAGACATTTTTAATTATAAACCTTTTTCATTCCATTCTGATTGAGAGGGCATCACCTGCCAAGGATGCCTGCACGGATGTGCCTATTGCATTGCAATACTTGGGAATCTCCTGCACGGAATGGTAATTTCTTGTACAGGATGGTGATATCCCAAAAAAATGGCAGATACTGTGAGAATTTGCTGTTCTAGTGGGAATGAATATAAGACAAGTCTGTTTTATTAAGGGTAAGGAAAAAGGCAGAAATAGAATATTTTCAAATAAGATAACAGGAGTAAAATGAATACGGATTGTTGATATGGCCTGAAACTTATTCAAGTTTCTTCTAGTCAAAATTTTCCTTAATCTTCGTATGCTCCTCCTTTTACTGTGGAGCTGTGGGTTAATCAGGAGGGCATTTCACAGTGTCCGTCAGCAGGCCTGATTCAGACATATGCCTTACAAGATAACAAATTTTATCACGTGTTGTTCACTAGCATGTACCATGGGTTCACTTTGCCTTCCTTTCCTTTCAATGTAAAGAGTGTAAGCTCTTGAGGGCTTCCTTCTTCTTCATTTCTCATTTAACATTAGCAAAACTCTCAAATGTATTTTAGAAGCATCTATTGATGCTGGCTATTAACAGGACAGTGTTTTGCAATGCAATTTTTTTAAATTAGGTTTGTTCTCTTGCTTGCATTTACCAGTTAAAGCCAGTGAATGAGAGGGCTGGTCCCAAACTTACCTACTGGTCAGTTTAATCAGCTTTACTGTATGTATCCCTTAACAAGTCGTGACTGTAAAGTGAATAATTCTGGACATACTGTATGATGAATAGACAGATTATGTCTGGCCACTGAGTTTCGCTGAAGCTGATTATGTCTAGGACTGATCTCCTGGTGAACTTTGAGTTCAAAGAGCCCCCTTCACCTTTTGCCATTCCATTTGGGTCAGTAGGAGCAGGGCTGGATCCTCCAACCATCTTCTGCACCCAGGATGGTGAGCAAGCAGGGGAGGCATGTTGTGCCCGTACCGCTCCAAGCCACCCTCCATCCACACCATAAACAGCTTTTGAGCAAAAAACGCTCCACGAGTTTCTGGCCACAAGACCAAACAGCACTTCAGCCTAGCGCTAGGGGCGACTTCAAGGAGCGTGGTTTCAGGGAGTCCGATGATTAGTTGTAAGGCGACTCTCTAGTTAATCAGGGCTAAATTAGCTCTCCTGGATGCAAGGGTCGGTACATTGTGTTCAAAACCAAGCTATCTGCAAATAGCAATGGGGGAATATATTACAAGGGTGAGACATACTTAAGGATTTTTGGAGATGACACATAATATAACAACTACAAGAAATTTGCATAGAAAACAATATATATATTAAGCAAATACACATTTCTAAGCTGTCTGCGCTTTTATTTATCCATCTGTAGTCGTAAAGCTGAAAGAAATATTTTTTAAAATTACTCATAGCTTGCAATATTTTCCTTTTGCTTACAAGTAAGCCTCTATAATTATTGTATTATCATTAAATAGAGTGCCAGACAATGCGGTGATGCCTATTTGGATGATGCAAGCTTTACTGGTGAGATGCTAAAGCTGTTTACTTGAACCTCATCTATGAATTGATACAGAGTCAGGATAAGCGTTCAGAAGAATGCTGTCCAGAAGACATAAAGGTATCCTAATATTAACCTGGTATGTAAAGTTTTTGATGTACAGCCAGATGGAAACCACAGAAAGGTGTTACAGAGTCCTCAACCAGAAAAGCAAGGGAAGGTCCATCTTCTTAGTATATTAATAAATCCCACAAAACCTTTTAAGTTTGGTAGCATAGTTTATCCAAAATTATTTTAGGTTTTTTTGGAAAGCACTGGTAGAAGAAAGCCATAAATTCAACACATAGTTTTACAAAATTTGTGATGACACTTATTATAGCAGGAAAAAATACTTTCCTGTAGAAATCAAAGTTATCCCATGAAATGGAAATGTTTCGTTTGCAGGTTCTGGCTCCACATTTCAGACTAGCAGTAATAAATTTAGACAAGGAATTTGGATACGATATGGAGCTGGTTCAAATAAATACAGTATGCGTAGATTTTGCATATGTTGAAAGGCAAAGTATTACGGGGGCAGTGAGTCCCTATCAGGAGGTCAGTTTATTCCTTAAGCAATGAGATCATGACTGCTGGGAATTAATCCATTCATTTTGTTATTGTCTGTGCAATTTCATTTGCTTTCTTTCTTCATAATTCCCCTGAAATTTTTACATAATCTTAAATAGTCTTGCCAGCTCCCTTCCCCCCCCTTATCTGCACATACTTTGTTAGATTACATTTTACATACTTTGAGGAAGATGAATGGAGTTAGCACACACCCGGGGTACAAAGCTGCCTTTGTATATACTTGCATTGCTTTGAGATCAGAGCAGGAACCAAATTTACTGAGTCATTCTTTAGTCCTGGCTTTTGCTTAGCCCTGAAATGGAAGTTGCCGTATCGGTGATGGGATTCTTCACTCATCAGAACAGGGTTCATCTGACTTTTCTGAGGATGTCTGTACTGTGGACATGCAGACCTGAACCAGTGTCCCTAGGGCTTTATTGCTGATGTCCACAGTTGATGAACTTCAGACAAATTCATAGATGTGATTCATCTGACTTATTTTAAACATCTAGTTTAGGATAAAGTTGCTCTCTAAAAGTTTCTAATATCATTTTCCCTATAAAAGGACTCTAGGTGACTCATTAGGATACTGCAGATTTCTAACTTGTTCAAGTGAATCCCATCTTTTGTCCCTGGACAGAAAATTATCAATTTTCTATAAATAATAATAATAATAATAATAATAATAATAATAAGAATAACAACAACAACAACAACAACAACAACAACAATAATAATAAAAATCTATTTTAATTAAAGTTTGCCAGCTTCCCTTCATGTCATTTACACTTGTAGATCCTTAATATCTGTAACAGTTAAGATTTTTAAGGTTCTTAAGGTCTTAAACTGTTTGTTGGGGGGAACAGGTTCAGTAATATTGTAGAAAAAAAAAAACTATTTTTACTATTTTTAACTGTGAAAATACATTAAAATTGGGATCATCTTGGTCTGCCAGAAAAAGACCTCATGTTTTCTTCTAATATTGGGAACTTTGTACTAAATACATGAGCACTCAAAAACGGTATTACATCAAAGGCCTTAAGTTTGCTATGCAGACTTGTTCAGATTAATGGTTACTGCAGAATGTATGGTATGTTCTATAAGAGGTGGGTAAAAATGATAAAAATTCCCTCTATGTCTGTACTTTATAGCCAAATCAAGTATTACATTACAAAAGCTATTGATCTTTCCCCAAGTGGCATTTTTATTTTCTGTATAAAACTGAGTAAGCTTAATCTTTGAAAATGCTTACTCTTAAAAACTTTTTTCTTTGCTTACTGATTCAAGTGATTCTCAGAAGAGTAAATACATCTTTCCTTTATGTAAAAAAAGTCTTCAGATAGTGATAATCCTCAGATAATTTCAAGATACAGAAGACTAAAAATGTGTTTTCAGCATATTTTGTAAGCTCTTCAGTACTGAGCTACCTTGTGCTTTATTTTTCAAATGATATTTTTTTTCTTTAATCTAGGTAATTTTTGACTTACAACCCCAGAGCTGTCAGGTACAGCATACAGTTCCCCATTATTCTCTAGACTAAATGAAAAAAATGTATTTAACATTCTCTTTTAGTAATATCAGTAGTCACCTAGGTCTTTCGAAGCCACAATAGGTACGCAACGAAGAGGTCTTTAGCAAAGGAAATCAGGAAATCACGCCACAATATGAATATGCAAGCAGTTTGAGATGCCAACATCGTCATCGCTAATATTGTTGCCAAACACAGGGGTGTCCAGCCATGCTGCGTACGTTTTTCAAATGTTCCAGCTTAGCCGCTACTCGGCACATTTCCTTCAAACACGAGATGGTTGGTAAGCAAGTTAACATTTGGCCTCTTGCCTTCCCCACACACAAAGAGCTTTATATGTCAAGTGTGAACACTTTCAAATGGAATCAAGATTATTTTTCATCCTGGATGGTAGGTGACAACATGCAACTCTTTACCTTTTCTTTCCTTTCCCTTTTTAGTCTTCCTTTTTAGTTCTTCATGCTGAAAGAAAGATATAATGCAACACATTTTTGGAAGACTAAGCATACATTTACTGTGCCAGGTCCTATCTACTGCATCCTTCAGCATGTTCCAAGGAAAGCATGCAAAGTATTTTAACTGTGCTGTACGCCACATAACTCAGCTTCTTAACTGCTTAGAGTGACTCGTACTTCTATAGAGGGTGTAAAAGCTATATATTTTTTATTCTTTTGATAAACCAGTGGGGCAGTGTCATTGATGTCATTTATTGTATCTGGTTTCAAGCTGAGATTGCTTCAAGGTGGCGTGTCATCAGGGGTTTTGGTGGTTCCTCAGGTAGGAAAGATCCCCAGCAAACTGGTTTTTATACTGATGAAAGAGGACTTCAGCCCTGTGGGAGTGACTTGCTACTCCTTCCCAGAACAGCCTTTGGAAAATTTCACTTGTACAAAATTGAAGTTGTTTCTTAGTTCAAACGTCCTGTCTCATTTCTTGCTTTCAAGAAAAAAAATAATTGAAAAATAAAGACTGTGAAGAAGAGCAAGTGGGTATTCTGTAGACTTAAAAGAAAGCATTGCTTACAGGTTGTAGCATTTTCACAAACTTTGTGACTTCCCCAGCATTGAATGCCATTTCCTTTAAACTCTTTTGGCCTGGAGTGACAGGGTTCACATTCATGTGCTCTCTCTTTCTTCTCCATTACTATCCCATGTTATTGATTCATTTTGAGTTTATAAAATATATCTGAGGAACACAGAGATAAGGGAACATTAAATTTTTCTAAAGCAGAGCTAATGTAAGAGAAAATAATTGCTGTTTATAATCTTGAGAAGTGAAAAGACAATCTGCTGTTGTCTTCTGCTTTGCTGTTTCCTTAAATATAATATACCTATGTGAGCCGTCTGTTTTTTTTTCTCTTGCATTTGCTGGTTATTTATAGACTATTCTAAAACTGGTAGGACTGATAAAATGGCTATACTTATCCCTTGAACTGTGAGTTTCTATGCCATGATGTGGGTTTTCTTGTTAAAGTGTATTGGGAAGAAAATATAGTCCAGTTATTTATCATAAAAGCTATTTTATTTGGTGTTGGTTTAGAGCGTCACTCTAGATTCCACCCTTAAGAAAGACTTGTTTTAGAGAGGAGAACTGAAGGGAGAAAGCAATTTTATTTCACAGATATGTAGGTAATATTATTACATAAAAAATATTAATACCGAGAAAAAGTAAGTGTACTTATTCATTTAGTATATAAGAACAAAATTAAGTCTAGTGTTTAGACAACTACTGTACACAATTTGTAGAGAGAAATGAAGTTCCTATTGGAAAAATCCCTCAGCAACACCTGTCTTTTAATAAACCTTTGATTAGTATTTTTTTTATTTCACTTATTCTAAATAAACTTGCAATGTTTTGATAGTGAACATACTGTGTGGCATATTGACTAGACTTTGCCAGCATGCATTTTCAGAGTTTTATAGTCTATTTGCTGAGTAGCCATTGCTAAATCATTGAATTTAACATAACTGCTCTTGGGATTAATCTGTTTTTGCAGTTTCCATATTACATTATGGGATGCCTGTAAAAGTTAACGTTAAAGTATCCCTGTCAAATTTCTAGATGTCTGTTTTCTTTGTCATCTCAGGTAGGACTTTCAAGTATAACTCTTCACGTTGGCATTTCGCGTCATCTTGCTTTCTTGTGCCTGCCTTGTTGCTGCAAAGGGTTTTAAATCCCTGGGACTGATGGATGTGAAGGGTAATAGAGAACGGCTTGACATACAGGCAGCAACAGGTGAAAACTGCATATCCCGAGGACTGACCGGGGCCCATATTGTTCAATATCTTCATCCATAATGTGGACAAAAATGTGGGCAAAGATACAAAATGCACATTCTGCAATTCTGTTGATGACAGTCAATTAAAAGTGGCTGGATAGCCAATTAAGAGTGGCTGGCACACTGGTTGATGCAACTTCGGTCCAGACAGGTCTTGAAAACCTTGAACTGAACCAACAGAAACTTCACTGAGTTTCTGTATCTGGGACAGGGTAACCCCATGCATCGGTACAGGCTAGATGCCAGCTCTCTGGGTAGCAGCCCTTCTGGGAAGAACCCGGGGAGCAATAATGAACATCAAGTTGAACATGAGTCAATGGTTTGGGAAATGTGGCTGGCAGACTGAAGGAAGTTGTCACGTCCTTCTACTTGGTGCTGTTGAGCCAAATCTGGAATACTTCATCCAGTTTTGGGTCCTTCAGTTCCATGGAAATGCTGAGAAACTGAAAGCTACTGAAGAGCTGAGGGCCCTGGAAAACATGGCCTGCCAGAAGAGGCTGAGAGAGATTACTTCATTTTACTAGTCTGCAGAAGAGGAGGCTAAGATTAGAGAGCAGCCTACAACTGCTGAAGGACAGTTACAACAATGACAGAACCAAACTTTTCTTGGTAGTGGTGGGTAGAATAAAGAAGGTCAAGAACCACACAGTGTTGCTTGGTGGTTTCAAGTAGGACATTAGAAATCTTTTTGAATAGTACAACACTGGAGCAGGTTACCCAGAGGAGACATAAAATCTCTGTCCTTGGAGGTTTTCAAGACTTGGCTAGACAAAGCCATAGCTGACTTCATCTAGTGTTGGCAATAGTGCTCTTTCAAACTGGAGGTTGGGCTAGAAACTTCTAGAGGGAGGGTTGTTGGAGGGGGATCTGAAGCAACAGTTCTGCTAGCCTGCACGTTTCCACATAAAGTTTCAAGAAAATTTTGTCATATAGAACCTCAGTCTGTTAGATTACCCACCTAAACTCAAATTATTTCATTATTAACTGGGAGTAGCCAACTAGTAATTTCTGACTGGCAAACAAAGGCACAAATTATTACAGAATTTAAACCATATTGCATACAAAGTTAGCATTTTAAATTATTTGAAGAAGTTGCCTCTTAATATGTGAAAAATTTAAACCCGAATTAGATGCCTTTCTAAAACATATAGTAAAATGACACAGGTAATTCTGGAACTGCTGTTTCAAGGATGTATTATGTGAGAAGTGTCCTGTGCTATGCAGAAGTTCAGATTAGATGATCCTGGTGGTGCCTTCTGTCTTCAAAAGTAGGACTGAATTAATTCAGAGGCAAAACAGATCTCTGTTATGGTTATGCTAAATGAGGGTTGAAGTTACGGCATGTATTGTGAAAATTATTTTTAAAGGATACAAAATCAATCTAGGTTTACTTAATGTTGTGATGGAACAGATTAACAGAAAGTTTTTATTTATCTGAAATGGCAGCTCCACAAAATGTAGTCAAGAGGCCAGAAGCGTACACAGGAGTACTGAAAAATACTCAGTATACCGGTTTCTATCCTGCTGACTAAAAGTGAAAATACAGTAGAAATGTTTGACTGGGTAGAGAAGAAAAGAAATAAGGAATGTGCAGGTATGTTCCAGGACAGTTAGTGGTTTAGTTTACAACTAAATTGAACATGTTGACTGTCAACAAGATCTCAGAAGTGGTGAATAGGACTGTCACAGAAGAGTAACCGAAAAGGCAGAGAACAGAGGAGGAAACTGTGTATCTGAAGTATTTGTTTTTTTTCCCGATTTGAGAACTGCTAAGGCGAAATGCTGGTTGTGTAGCCTGTCTCCAAATACACTTATCAACAGCCCTTTCATTTTCCATTAAATCAGCTTAAAGAACTCTGCAATTTCAATTTCATCAGATGTAAAAGTGCTCGGGGCATCAGAGCAAAATTTCTGTGTATGTGGTGGTCTTTTTTCCTTGTTGGTTTTCCTCCTTGATGCCGACACACCTGTACTTTACCTTCTTTGTGCATCGTTTCTTCAGCTGGATGGACTCACTGCAGAAGTAAAATCTCGGTGCCATCAGCCACTCCTGATACCACTTTGTATCCTTAGTTGTGGTTCTGTTCTTACCAGGTGTAACGATTTATTCATTGAGTTATTGTTTGGAAGATAGTTACATTCCTTTCCTTGATCTTGAAGACAATCTACTTTCCTTCTTTGAGAGACTTTGAGTAATCTGTCTGCTTCTGAAAAGGATAATCATTCTCTTTAATCTAACTACTGCTTCCTGCCTCTGATACGTGAAGGATTTAATCTCTTCCGGAGACCAGATCCTTACCTTGTGAAAATCACCCCTGCTCTGTTGAAGCAAATAAAACTCAAGCACATGCTCAAACCTAACCATGAACTTCAGTGCTGGTTCAGCCGCGATTCAATTATGGCATCGTGTATACGGGGAGGGGAGGGTGTGCGTAGTGTTTATGGTTTCAGACCTTGGCTTTTTTGAGATATACTCCTCTGGTTGACACTGGACTCTGTGTGAAATACATTCTTAGATCCATTTTTTCTTGAACGAGCTCTAATTCAGTCTAATCTCCTTTCTTTTCCTGTAGGTGTTCAGAAAGTATAAAAAATCAAGCATAGGTTAACAGTGAAAAAAAAAAAAAGAAACAGACACATTTACCACTTAGTTATTACTGTGTATTGAGTGTGGGAAGGGGCACGTCAATGCTCCGCTCTGTCTGGTACATCCTTGATGTGATGGAATTTATTCATTTCACCACTGCTCATGCTCCCATTTTAAAAGCACACAGGTTCAGTTCTGCTCGGTGCAGAACATGTTGGCCTCGGTCCGGGAGAACGTTTTACTTGTCTGGTCATCTGTGAACATGTAGGCAGACTGCTCACGTGCTTCAGTTTAAATGTGCCCTTGTCACTGTTGTGGGTGAGCAGTGTACAAGCTCATTTTTAAAATAAGAATTGACACACTCCTCTGGGAAATCGAACTCACGAGACTAATAACCAGTCTGTGGTTTATATTTCTGCATCTTGACTCGTTCAATGCATGTTTAATTTGGGAGGGTTAGTTCAAGGTTATGGCAGCAGTGCTTTGGCGCTATAATTTCTGTTGTGGAATGCAGTTCTTGTTGGAATAAGGTACATCATGTGCTTCTACTCTTTTGTCAGAGAGCAGAAAGACAAACACGAATGATGGACTCGGTCCAGTATGCAGAATTCTGTGAAAGTCGGCAATTGAGTTTTTGTAAGTATTATAACGGCTGCACTGTATTAAGATGTTCGATTATTATTTCATGTAATAGAGAACACAGCAGAACCTCATGTTTTTTGAAAGCACTTTTGTTTTGTCCGTAGTAATAAAACTTTAAATTCTTTGTCTGCATAACTCCTGGGAACACTTAATTTAGCATAGTTTCAGGCTGTCAGGCAGAGTGTTTTATTTGAATATTTACCAAGCTTCCTATATGCTCAAATACTGTGCTGGTGAGGACGACAGCAAAGAGAGAACTGGTAAAGAGTTAATGGATTAAAAGAACCATCCTTGCCTGAAGTCTGTCATGGTGGCATTACAGTTCAGCATATTAGTAAAGTTTCATGGTTGCAGGTTTTTCGGAATACATCTAAAATTAGAGAAGAGCAGCAAGTTTTCCTTTTATTTCCCTATCCGCAGAGACACAAAAAACTCACTAAAGAGTCTTTTCTATTTTAAGCTGTAAGCTCCTGCTGTGGAATTTATTCAACATTAGCCAAATTCATCAGTATACGCCATTCCAACACTAATAACATGATGACAGAATTAGGGCTTTACTAGCACTGAAAACCAACTTACTAGAAGTACTTGTGGGCCACAACTATAATGAGCAGTAAATTAATGGGCTTGATCATGTAGCAAAACATCATTACAGAGGCGGTTAAGTGATGACTAAGGTTTTGGGTCAAAAGTCAGAGAAAGTGAGGTGAAGGAGCCAGTAAAAATCATGACAAAACAGCACATGATCCTACAGCACAGACTTCAACACAATGGTGTCTTTAAGCGAGAGACCTTATCTTGTTCTTCCTTTTAAATTCAAAGAAAGAGTGACTCATTTATGGCAAATAAATGACACATTTGAAATACTGTTCTGCATCAGCAAATGTCAGCAAATGTAGGAAAACATGTTTTGTAAGCATTTCTTTTCTCAGTTCAATATGTTTTGTAAGCTTAGTTATAATTTGGCATCACACATCTGTGAAGCATTAGATAAATGATACTTCAGATTAGGGTGACTTTAGGAAATGAGAGGTTTGTGATAAAGTCATTTTTAAAACCCCAAAATTATAATCTGGAGACAGAACAAATAGAAATTTAAATTTGTGAAATAAAATTGAGTGTTGCTGACCAGGGGATTGTGATCTATAAAAATACCTCAATGGTATTTTCACAGTGTTTTTAAATGACCATGTCTATAGAGTTCTTTTTCATCGACATTTAATGTCATTAAAGAATAAGAGAATTGCAGTGCTTAGAAAACACTAGCAAGAGAGCCTCATGCACAAATTCAATTGCATAATATGAACTCAACTAGACAGAACACACTAAAGGCCATGCAGACCTGTGTTCAAAACTAATGCAAAGGCTATTTTGTACTTCTTTTATTTTGGTAAAAATTGAATGTATTGCTATGTTTAAAGTAGTAGACCCTTTTAACTGTAATATAAACTGGTGAAAACCGTGTCACAAGAGAATAAACCTGGAAGGGGCTTCAAGAAGCCTGTTCTACCTTTATATATAGATATGTATCCATACTTACAACTCCACTTATTTCTGTGCAGTTTTAAAGGCAGGTGAAAGAAAAGGCCTATCAAAGTATCAAGTACTACAGGGTTACAAATTTAAATTTTAGGGAACATTTTGTGGTCCTGCTGTCACCTTCACACTTTTTCTCTTGCCTTTTCTTTTTCCTTTTTTTTTTTTGTCTTCAGCAATGCTGTGTAGCTTTTTCACTCCCTCCTAAAAAATAGCCATTATTTACACCTGTTTTCTGTTTAATACCTGACTTCCCTTTAGCTTTTTAGTCCTCGTAGAAGAATCCCCGTGAAAGAGCTGCTTCAAATTATTCTCTTGCCTTGTATGTATTTCATTTTGGCCGTTCTGTCTTCACAATCAGCCCTCATTAAGACCTCTATATTACTAGCTCCGCCTGTCCAAGTCTCCACAGCTTTCCGTGATCAGCTTGTCCACCACTGACCTAAGTAAGGTCATCCTTTTTTTCCTCCTTTTACTCTCTTGACAAATATCATGTTTCTTTGTCCCATATTTTTCTCTGTACTTTCTCCTAAGTGATCTCATCCATTAGCAGTGTGAAGCTCTCGTATGAACATTGATCGCTTGCAGATCTACATCTATCCTTATTTCTTCATATCCAAAGTACATTTTAAAAACACTCCTCTACAAATCATTTTGGCTAGCTTGTCAGCACCTAATCCCTGCACGGTTAACACGAGGACTTCCTAGTTCTGTCGTTCTTCATTTGTCTTCGCTATTGTTAATACAATTATATCATTTTATCTGGACTCAGATTTGTGTTGATTTCTTCTAGTGCTTTCTCTCATTCATCAAAGATGTGATGCCATCATATTATTTCTTTTACAGTAATATGTTCAAAATCAGGTTTGTCCCATCTACGGTCCCCTGAGGTAGACCATTCCTTGTTCTGAAATCTACCGTATGATTGAATAACTGTGTTTTGTTCTTTACTCCATGCTGCTTATGGGTGTTCAAAATGTTGTCTATGAAATAAGTGTCTTTTCCTCACTAATTCCATTTTGATAAGTCCTTCCTTGGCAGATCCCCATTCGCACTCATTGTTTCACATTTGCAGTATTTTCTACTACTGGAAAAAATGCATTATTTTGGCCTACCTGTTGTTAACTTTTCCTTTTTTCCCGTATAATTTGAACTGACAGCAAAGAAAGCATCCAAGTTTCGTGACTGGTTGGACTGTAGCAGTATGGAAATAAAGCCAAATGCAGTTGCAATGGAGATTTTGGCATATTTAGCGTATGAGACCGTGGCACAGGTAAGGGAGTATACTGACTGACCTGTAGTTAAACCAAATGAATTAATTACTCTTGGATGTAGTTCAGCCTCAAGTGATTTTGTAAGCCCCTTCAGAACCATGCAGTCACTGCTTCAGCTAACCAAGCTAACTGGATTCCTGTCTGTCTTTCAATTCACTGTTTGACAGATGCTTACTATACCGTCTTCATCCATCTGATACACAAGTAGGAATGTTTTATAATGCTTACAGAGGAGAGTGGAGTCCAGCACGAACTTTATTCAAGTCCAAACTGAAACCACATACTTTGCTATGTGACCTTTGGCAGTGCGCTGAGGCTCATTCAACCCCATTGCACAATTGGATTAAAAAGCAGGATTTCCTGGAAAACAAAACGTTACCTTAGTGCCAAGCCGAGCCCTCTTGGGTAGATGGATTACTCCATATATTTACAGAAGTGGAAGAGTAAGGTTCCTTAGGCTGAAATATCTCTGAATAATTTTGTTTTCAACTGGGAAACACTAAGAATAATCTGCCTCGACCCACAACTCCTCTCTCTCTTCATTGTTACGATGGCATTCGTCGTAAGTAGCATGTCAGTAAACCTACCTGTTTATCGGCTGCTTTTGCCCCTCCAGTTGGTGGACTTGGCCCTTTTGGTTAAGCAGGACATGGCTCCCAAAGCGGGTGACCCGTTCAGTCATGCCATATCTGCCACCTTCATACAGTATCACAACTCTACTGAGGTAAATCTTGCTTTTTCACATATTACTGCATTTTCTGGTTTACTTTTACATGTATTCGGTAGTTTGTTGCTTTCAAATGTTATTGAGCCTGGTATTGATACAGCCTTCTGTTACAGAGTTTATTAACATTGAAGTTATGGATTTAGATGGAAAGATGTTAAATTATAGCTCCAAATCTTAAATTCTTAGCAGCATCTTTATATTTAAATGTAAATCCTCTTTTCTTGCGTGGAAATTCCTTTTCTCTGTATTGAAGGCTCTCTCTATTACAGATTTGGAGGTTAAAGTTGTCAGCAGTGGCAAGTACAATAAGTGCGTACATTGCTATGATACAGATGTTTTAGTAACCTCTAGAATGAGCAAACTGAATTCGGCATTGCATCTCTTCTAACAGTAAATCTAAGAAGGCAATAATGTATTTATTTTTTTGGGTGGGTTTGATTATATAATGGCTGTTTGACATCTTGCTTTCATAGCCACATCTCTTAGGGCAATCTACAAGTGTGAAGACCAGTCTTGACTCTCCTGAAAACACACCACCTCCTACACCCACCCCCCCAGCATCAGCAGGACAGCAACATCTTGGGAAAACCCCGTCAGGAGCCCTGGGGAATGGTGGAATCGGACAGGACTCTACCAAATCCAAACAAAGGAAAAGAAAAAAGGTACTTTGTGCACAATCCTGGAAAAAAAAAAAAAAAAGAAAAAGAAACCAAAACATCTTCAGGAAATAGCCTGTCTCATTTTAAATATTAATTTTAAACTGTATCCCATGTTAACTACCAATGTTACTGTAGGGCAAATGAGTTTGGTGTTCTTTCTATCAGAAGTAGGCTACAGCTTCTCAGTCATGCCCGCAAACGGAATTTTGTCGCGGTGACAACCGCTGCTTCTAAGATGAGCTGCTCCTCTACAGCCACAGCGGTAGACACCACCCCCAAATAATCATCCCCTTCTCTGACAATAGCAGCTAGCATAAGTTTTGAGGGTCAAAACATAAGCAAAGTAGGCAAAGAGGTGGTTGTGATTTTCCTGCACCCAGCAGCATGAGGCATCTGCCTTCTTTGCCTAGAACAACTTTGCCTGACCTGCTTTATTTTTATGCCAGTTGGTTGCATTCGATCTAAATATTTGTTTACTTTGCATAAAATATGGACATCTCGTATTCAGAGCATGAAATGTAAATATTGCAATTCCTGTCTTCTGTTGTAGATGCTTCATATTCCATCTGAGAGGGATACATGTACCTTAAAACCACAAGGGAAATAGATTTGATTAAAAAAACTGGATAGGAAGTGCTGCGTTAACCACTTAGGGCTTTTGTGAAAAATGTGTTAGCAGTGCTCATTTTGCTGGAAAACAGTGGAGTGACTTGTGATTTTCTTGTGTGTGTTATTGTTCTACTAAAACAAATACACATTTTTCACAGAGTTAAACCAGTGGTTTTTACAATGACAGACAGAAAAAGAAGTATTTTCTCCTAGTGTCATCGGTGCTGTCGATACTCCTGATATGTTCAACTTTCTCTCTGCCCTTATTATACTCCATTTAGACAGCCTTCAGTGAATCCTAAAAGCCTCTCTGAAGGCTTTTGCTTTTTCCTCTTCCTTTTTAATATTATGTTTGATTATGTTTTGTTTCTGGGGCTGATTTCCATTACAATTTGTAGGAACAAGAATTTAGCTGGAGATGGAATTTTTGACACATTTCACTAATGTTGTGAGTTGACTTTAAATTCTTAATGTTTGACTTAATTTCTTTTGAAATAATTATGTGCACTGTTTTAATGAGACATTCCTATGACTTATCCAATTTGGTCAGGTATATACTGGATATAGCTGAAGCATTGAGACAAACGAGTTAACTTGGTGAAGAATGTTATTCTTAGTCCATGAAGGCCCAGTCCAGCTGAAAATATTTGAGTTTCACATTCCCTTTATGAGTGTCAGTCAGCAAGGGAAGAATCTGCCATCGGATTATGAATAATTCTGTGTGTACACACACAGGCTCCAGTCGACTCAGCACTCTTGAAAATAAAACATTTTGTAAATAATATCCCAAGTTCGACAGCATTAGTGTATGGTGCAACTGTATGGGGGGACCATGTGTGTGTACCTTATATTTCAGTTTCACAGCATTAGTGTATAGTGTAAATGTTTGGGGGGGGGGACGACCATGAACGTGTGTACCTTAAATTTCAGTGTATAACGTAAGGTTTTGTCATTCTTAGTACATTTTCTAATATCATTTTCATGAATTTATTACCAAGCAGCCATCTTTTTGATAAGTTGTCTGAATTGTGGCAAGCAGCTGTGTCTAGATGGAGCCTAAACCAACATCTCAGTTTGACTAGCAAGTAGAAAATAGTGACTTTTTAGTGTAAAATCCTGGGGATGTTTTTGTAGAATCAATGGACGAGTAGCAGTGAATTTGTATTTTTCCTATTTAGGGTCCTTAATCCAAAAAGCCATTTGAAATTTGAAAACATTCCAGTTGAGGTAGTTAAAAGATTTTTGCATCCTTCTAACACCGTTATGTCACATGTTTCATCTCCGTATTTCAATCTGATATTACTGAATGGTGATTTTGGTGTCAAATTGCTTTCCACTTTGGGTACTTGTTCAATATTTTCGCTACCCCTTGACATCATAATGAGAGCCTGAAATGTTTTAAAAATAGTTTCTGTGGTTATTGCAGTATGACTTATATGACCCTTTCATTTTAGTTTGAACATTTTCTGCTCTTTTCAATTGCAACATACAGCAGCACTAGGTGAAAGATTTAAGAGGACAAATATGGTGTTCTTTGGGTCTCTTAAGCAAAGTTCATGTAAAAGTCCTCTTTGATTTGTTAATAGCTTTTTTTTCTCTAATGTAGTGTGTGGCAGCAATGATGTGTATCCTCAGGAAAAAAAAAAATTGATCCATTTTATAAAGGTTTATTTTCATACTTTATGCACTGTAGGTCTGTTGTGTGTTTTTGATTTAGTAACAATTTATGTGTTTTTCTGTTGCAGAGCACTGCAGCCTGTGGTGTAGAGGCTCAAAGCGATGCCATCCAGCCCAGCCACATCAGAGAGGCCATTCGACGCTATGGCCACAAGATTGGCCCCCTTTCCCCATTCACAGTACGTAATAACAGAGTTATAAAAAGTTATATTTATAATCTTAAAGAACTTTGATTTTCAAGTGGTCAAATGAAGAAGCTTTGGAATTGTTGAGAGCAATTTGTGGTGACTGTAATTTTCTTTATAAAAGTGGCATAATTCTCTTGGGAAATAAAACTTAGTAATTTCTGTCTCTTTTTGGAAGGACAAAAAAGTTTTTTTTTCTTTTAAATATTATTTTCTTTCAATTACAAATTATGCTTTTTTGTTAGTGCTTGAATTTTCTGTTTTTGCAAAGTTTAGGTTTACAGTTATTTTAAATTATATGTATTCCAATATGGTGAGGAGCACTTTATATTCTAAAATTAGTTGTGTGTCAGATACTGCTCCTATTGGAAGCTGAACTCTCAAGTGACACATTTACAGTTGGAGAAAGAAGAGAATGGTTTCTTTAGACAACTTTGAACCTCCACTAAAATGTAATGGAACTGAGCTTGTGGTAAAACACTGATGGGACATGAGGTTTTGCCATCATTTTTTCTATGCAAATTGCAAATCCATTGTTCAGAGCAGCCAAACGAATTCTTTATTTAATTCTCTCATCTGATGAAAACGTGAAAGTAGTCTGTCTCCGATGTCATAAATTGGGGTCATTTTCTTCTGATCTGCTGTTCTGTTTGGCATATATCCTTGTGTACCTCTGAATATCTACATTTAGGGAAAAATGAATATCAAACAAATCATTATAGGAAAAAAAAAACCAAACCCCACCAAACTAGAACCGAGCTCCTAAAAATCAGGAAGAAATTGTCCATTTTTTGAGAGATTTTAGGACAGGAAAGTGATTCTGAATTTGGAGGAAAAACATCTACATAAAAATTAGACCGAAGTGTATGAAGACCATAAATATAGAGAAAATAATCAGAACAGACCTCAGAAGCGAGGAACAATAAAAAATAAGAGTAAACAAGTATGTGAAGTTATAATTTTCCTAGTGTCAAAACTGATCAATGCTTTTATAAATGGCAGTCAATGTTTGGTTTATTTGCAATGAATTATCTTTACATATTATACTTGTCTCTTTTGCCACTCACAAATGCTAGATTAATGTCATGTAAAGCATCGGATAGAATTTCTAGTCCAAAATAGAGAAGTGTCTTTATCAGAAGTTTGCTAGGAGATGTAGCTAAGAACATGGCAACAGCTTCTGAAAGCAGAGAATGTATTTAATTTTACTATACAAAAGTAAAGAGCTCACATAAGTGATTACAGAGAGGTAAGTCTTCCTTCCCTGACCCTCACTAAAAGAGGTTTGGTTACTTATTCACCAAAGTTTTAAATTTCTCCGCAACCATGGGATATAATAAAATATTCTGGTTTGGGTTGGGTTTTTTTATGTCCTGCTATCTTGTCAACTTCCCAAACAGCCCAACTAACTGGACAATTTAATTTGTTGACATTAACTACTGTCAACATGGTTAATGAGATGAGCAGATCTTACGCTCTCTAAACGAGCCAAAAATGAGAGAGGGAATCTTGGGTCATCTGCTAGATGTGTACAGATGTTGTAGAGCTGTAATACGATTCCTTTTATAATGAGAAAGTTCAGGAAAAGCATTTTGAGAGATATCCTAGAGTACACATTTACGTCTGTCAATCTGCCCACTTTTCCGGTCAGTGCCATCGTTGGCAGTTCTGGGGACAAACACTGCTATCACAATTGTCCATAAAAAAAAGTACCCCAAATTTCCTGTAAGTTGCTTACACTTGCAGAAGGCGTGAAGGTAGATTGATGCTTCCTTTGACCTGACCTTCTCATATTGCCAGACTCTCACACTGTTGTATTAAGAAATATTACCTCTAGGCGTTTGAACAGTGCTGTGGCAGCATTTCTTTTGAATGACTTCTGCTTTCTCCTATTGCCACTGTCTTCACAATAGTTTCTTTGCATATTTGCGTAACCTCCTAGACAGGATGACAGAACCAGGAGGAGAGGTGGCTTCTCATGGTTGTGTGGTGACACTTTAAAAACTGCAGAGAGAGAAATATTGAATGGATATCTGTCATTAGATTCAGTGAAGTCATGCTTTCAGCTGTTTCCACCCTTAAAACTAAACTAAAGGTCATGTAGAGAAGTTAGGAATATACATTTGCACATCATCTCTTCCGTTTCTCTTCTGTTGATCATTCTTCCACATCAGAGCTGACTTCTAGTCAATGGGTGCCCTGACAGAGTCAGCTGTAGGTAAGGAGGAAGGATTTTTCTGTGTGTCCAGATGCAAGGATGTATGTACAGAAGCAAGGAAAAGAATGAATATAGCTCACCGAAGAAACAACCATTTTTGTGAGCTATATACATGTTCAATTCAGTCCCTAAAATGTATAGACTAGACCGAACTTTAAGCAAAAGACACTGTTCCACGTTCTTATAGTAGTAACAAGAAAAAAGTGCAAGTCTGCTAATGCCGAAATGCTTTATTGCTCCAGTATAAGTTTATGATACTTGTACAGGAAGGATGTAGAATCAGTTCTAGAAACCTCACCATGTACATAACTATCCCAAATAACATGACGTGTGGTAGGAGCATACAGAAAATCTCATATGAGGAATAATAGGCAAAATAAGTTATCCAAAGTATTCAACAACAGTTTTGTGAAAACTAGAGCATGTTACAGCTCTTGAGTGCTGACCATCGAGGAAAGATTGTGGAAAGAAAAAAGAATCACTTTAAATGCTTTCCTGTCTTCCAAAGTAATATTACGTGAACTTTAGGAAAGTACAGCTATTGGAATTTAATAAATTATTTTCATTTTGAAGTCGTATACTATTCTGAAATTTGCTTGGATATGTGACTATTGAGCAGTAAGGAGGATTTACAGAAGAATTTTGCCCTTGCTGTTAAATTAGTAAGAAATAATGGACAGCTCTGGACTATTTTTTCATTTTAAATAATTTACATCTCATTCCAGCCAGTCATACGAGGCAGAGAGCAAACATTTTCTTTTTCATTTGGGAGATTGTTTTTAATTTAGCTAGAGTTGGTTTTTGGCTTTTTGCCATGCTGCCTAGTGTGAGGCATACAGTAGTCTCCCCGAAATTCACTGTGTATCGTTTTTAATGTTTATGATTTAACAACATTGTTTTTTGAAAAACTTCATCTTTTATACAAGTGGACTGAGTTTAAACCGCATTACTTCTGGAGAAATGAATAAAAATCTGGACCTGCAAAGTATCTAATGATATTTCCCCATTTAAAATTGCGAGAAACTATAAAATCCATGTTCTCTGTATGAAAAATCCGATGCAGATGACTACACTTTAAACCAAAACCAGACAAGGATATTCTAACTGCCCTTGATATTAAAATACTAACTTTGTCAATTCCCTTTTTTTTTTTTTTTCTCCCTGCATTATTGTTTTTAATCTTCTCTTTTTTCCTCACCTTCTTATCTTTTCTCACCTCTGGTGAGCCAGGACCTCTCAGTCCTTAGACTAAAGCTAATTTCTGCACTGTCTGGAAACTCACCCTCAGCAGTGGCAAGCCCCATACGTAACTGGGGCTTGAGACAGATGAAGGTACAGATATCTGACTAGATTGCCAGCTGGGAAACCATCCTTATTTTCTCCACATGCAACATCACACTCCAAAAATGTGAAACCCCTCTACCTTCCCTTCTCCTCCATGGGGTTACAGGAAGGGATCTGCCTTGCTCTAAGACTTGATTAACATGTTTTTCAGTGATGACTCGTTCATATTTGACTTGCCTGTGCACGCTTAAAGCTAACTCTCCGGAAGGGCCTCTGTGTTGGAAGCACTCACCATGGAGACTGTGATGTATGAGACCTTGATTCTGCTCAACTGAATAAAATTTACTTGTTTCCTTGGCACAGTTCACAAAAGAATATGAACTGGTAGGAGAGTAGTCTTCTGGTCTTGTATTTATCCTACCAGTACACTGCCTTCATTGTTGTGTGGGTTGTTTGGCTTTTCCTTAGACCAATTTTCAATTCCTCAAGGCCGTTTTCTGTTGAGAGCAGGACAACCAGGTACACCAGATCAGAGGACCATGAGAACCTTACACATGTAGGTATTAGCTCTAATCTTGTCTTGGCAGCAAAGTGGTGTTTTCATCAAGAAAATTCCAGGTAGGGGGGACTGGCTTTGGGATGGATGCATTCAGTATGAGATTCACCTGTGAGCGGGCTTTCTTCTCTGAGCACCATCAGTTGTGGTCTCATATTGAAGCTTGATGTTGGAGGAGAGTGGATCTCATAGGTTGGCTTCATTACAGGAGTTTCCAAAGTCAACCTTGCCATTTTAGATGTAAATAAAAAAAAGCAGTAGTTTATATCCAGGATCCCAGATATGTGTCTCTGGTGAAGCTGTCTGACAGAGATCTTACCTTATGTTCCAGGTGGGATTCAGGAAGACAAGGTATCTCAGTCTTCCATGTGCCATCTCACAGCTTGGGCACCAGGTCGTTCTCAGTGCTAGGGTTCTCATTGCTTAGCTCCATTTCTTACACGCTACTGCTCTAAAGGATTAAAGGAAGTGAGTTTAGTTTTCTCTACTCGTTTGACTAATATTTTTCAATTCCTCAAGTCTGTAACTTTCAAAATGTGGAAGATTTTCCATGAGTAATGTTGGGGTGCAGTTGGTGGCTGTCTCTCCACATCACCCATCCTTGGGTGGTCTTTCAGTCTGTGATAACGCATGTCTGTTACATTTCTTCCTTCTAGTTTGAAAACTCATCCCCTAACAGTTTTGGTTCACATATTAACTTTCTGAATACTGCAGGCCCTTGAGAACGTCCAAACTGTTGGTTATTACGTCGATACCCCTTCTGGTGGATTCAAAGAGAGCAGGGGAGGGTTTAGATCCTTCTGATACATTTTTTTTTCCTCAGACAATAACTCAGACTTCTGTCTAAAGTTATATCAAGGTTTTGCACTACCTAGAAAACAAGCATATCCTATGTCAAATGGTTCCTGTTACTGCGGTCTGAAGAAATGGCCATACTTGGTTCTCTGAAGATCTGCTGTAGGATTGTTAATATATCTCCTCCATGTTTGGTTAGACACATGCCACCAGACGTCTACATCATTGAACTATATTTGTTGTGGAAGTCTCTTTTAATACAGATTGCAGGGGGTACCCAGCGCTCCACCTACGTTATTACGAAATTAAGACACAATGGTCATTGTTATTGCATGAAAACTCAAAGGTGTGCTTGTATGTCTGGATGGAGAATTGTGTTGTTGGAGTCATGCAGTGGGAATCTGCATGGAAGTAAGCCCTTGAAGGTGGAGGCATTAATTTCTGAAATGGATTTGCACGTATTTTGGTTGTACATTTTCACATCTGCCTGTCTTTTCTCAGTTTGTTTTTTTTTTCAGACTCCTGGAGGGGGAGAGAAACAAAGGGCTTTTTTGACAGTTTAGCAAATGCAAAAAAATAACCAGTTATGGCTAAGAACCCACTTGACTGGGAATCGTAATAGCTTCTCAGTACTTCAGGGAGGAGCTATTCTAGCATATGCCAAGAGTCATTTTGTACTCAGCATCCACTGTTTTACTGGGTGTGAATGTAAGATTATACTTACTGCATTAGTGTCCTGGTATGCTTTGCTTCCTTATGCAAACAGTTTTCCCAAAAGAATCGAGGTGTGTTACCTAAATGCAGTCATAGTGGGACGGTGACTGTTTAGCCCAGAACCAGTTATGTCATATCTGAGAATTAATGTAACTTGTTTCAAGTGAATAAATAGCTATTTCAAGACTGTTAGTTTTGTTAGATAGATTTTTTTTACAGAAATAGAGGTACTGAGTATTTTCAAGCGTTAAACCGACAGTAGAGATGAACATCACTAGTAGCAATAATAATTGCCATGACACTTGGATTTTTATAGCACCTTGGTTATGGACATATCAAACTGCAAACTTTTTGCTGGTAACATCCATTGAACCATTGTCTTGGTATTAATGGGGTGGTATCTGACATGCTGTGTTTGGGAACTTTCTCTGAAAGAATTGCTATGTGTTATATCTTAGGTCTGTGACACCAGAAGGAGGGACAAGGGAAAGGGAAGAGCAGAAACAAAGCAAAATTCATATAAGCATCCCAGGATGCTACTGACTATCAGAAACCCTTGCCATACAGAATTCTTCATAGAACCTGTGGCTTATGGACTAGCATGCCAGGTGGCTGGACATGCTGACTGATTCTAGTAGTGAGGAAACCAAAGCACGTTCTGGGATAATGGATGTTCTCTGACCCTAGGCTTCTGTGTGTATGAAAAGGAATTTGGAGCTTATGCCCATGTGGGGATCCCACAGTTTCTGTGTTCTTCACCTGAAGTCCAGGGAATTAATCATAGAATCATAGAAAGGTTTGGGTTGGTAGGTACCTTTAAAGATCATCTAGTCCAACCTTCCTGCCATGGGCAGGGACATCTGCCACTAGATCAGGTTGCTCAAAGGCCCATCCAACCTGACTGTGAACACTTCCAACAATGGGGCATCCACAACTTCTCTGGGCAGCCTGTGCCAGTGTCTCACCATCCTTATCCTGATAGGACTCCTGCCAGCTTCATTCTTTCATCTTTGAGAAAGAGTTGACCTAGGTTGACCTATATTCAAATACTCAAAATGATTTTGCATTCTGGAGCAGTTTGAGGCATGCATGGTAGAACCCTGCTATTGCTGAGTTGTACTGATGTGATTCATGTTTTATTTTTGGTTTCACTGAATCCTCCTGGTTTTGGCGGGTTGAACCTTGATGGAACTGAGATGAATCCCATCAGTTTTAGTTGCCAGATGCAGGCATACTTTCTTTCCAAAACAAGTAGATTTCTGAAGGAAATCCTGTGAAGAACTTCTATTTTATAGAACACTTTGAAATACTAGTGTTACTTCTAAAATGGAAAATCTGAATGTAACTACAAGTTTTATCTTTTGCTGCTGAAAAACTCAGTCCCATACACAGAATTTAGATTTTAGCAAGATGGCAAATCCAGGACAATATTATAAAAAAAAATACATATTCTTTTGGCACTATTTTCTTAGGATGGTTAATATGTATTTGTAAAGCATGAACAGTGACATTTTCTGACATCTTTCCCTTTTTTTTTCTGTTTCATCATGATTGTCCTTCTCTTCCATTTGATTTGGTGATAAGTGTTCCTAATAAGGCAGTTTTGGAAGAAGAGTTAAGCTGTGTAATTTATTTCTTAGCAGCATTTGATGGATGTTGGTTTGGACAAAAAGAGCACTTTGAAAGTTTCATAATCATATGGTAAATGAGAACTAACATTAAACTAGTGAAAATGATCCGTTTGCATTTATTTTGACCTTAATAGCTATGTCAAAATGACTAACATAATTAGAGCATTTAGGTTTTGTCTCCAAGTGCAAGCCACAATGGAAAGCAGCAAGTGTACTCTAGATTCTTCTGCATTGTATCATGTCTAAGGTAGTCTAGACATATATTTTATCCATATATTCTCTACTAACAATATTGTGTGGTACTCAGTATTGCCTACTTTAAAGCATGGTCCAGACTTTCAAGGAGCAGAGAAAAAAATAATTGATTTAAAAAATAGCGCCATATACTTTTGCAAGATAGGAATGGGAAATATGTAACTCTTCATCACGTGGGATGATGCAATTCCATGTGCTGTACCTGAATCTATTGCTCTGTGCTCTGTGCATTTAGAATCATAGAATCATAGAATTGTCTAGGTTGGAAGAGACCCTTGGGATCATCGAGTCCAGCCATCTCAGAATCACAGAATCGCGCAGAATCGCAGAATCTACCCTACTCTACAAAGTTCTCCCCTACACCATTTCCCCCAACACCACATCTAAACGTCTCTTAAACACATCCAGGGATGGTGACTCAACCACCTCCCTGGGCAGTCTATTCCAATGCCCAACCACCCTTTCTGAGAAAAATTCTTTCCTAATGTTCAGTCTAAACCTACCCTGTTGGAGCTTGAAGCCATTCCCTCTTGTTCTGTCATTAATTACCTGTGAGAAGAGACCAGCACCAACCTCTCTACAGTGTCCTTTCCAATAGTTGTAGAGTGTGATGAGGTCTCCCCTCAGCCTTCTCTTCCTCAAACTAAACAGTCCCAGCTCCTTCAACCGCTCTTCATATGATTTGTCTGCTAGGCCCTTCACCAGTTTCGTTGCCCTCCTCTGCACTCGCTCCAGCACCTCAATATCTCTCTTGTATTGCGGTGCCCAAAACTGGACACAATACTCGAGGTGTGGCCTCACCAGTGCTGAGTACAGGGGCACAATCACCTCCCTACTTCTGCTGGCCACGCTATTTCTAATACAAGCCAGCATGCCGTTGGCTTTCTTGGCCACCTGGGCACACTGCCGGCTCATATTCAGCCGCTTGTCAATTAGAACCCCCAGGTCTCTTTCTGCCAGGCAGCTTTCCAGCCACACCTCCCTTTAAGTTAAGGAAGTGAGACATTTTATGTGTATTAATTCATTGCAGGCTAAATCTTGCTTCCTTGGTCAAGGAAAATGGGAAATTTGTCTACATAGGATTAACAGACTTTATATTGAGAGATGAATTTGTATTTTGGATATAAAATTAGTATATATGAGTATTGTCATGTCTTTATATAATGTCTATTTGTAACAGTACTCTTCTACACACGTTCTTTTTCTTATTACTCATTTAGGTAGTTAAGGAGTAAAATAATCCTGAATGCCCACTTGTTAAACATCAGCTCAGTCTGTTCCAGGACCTCGTGTACAATGATATTGGTTACAACCCTTTACATGGAGACTATAACCACATGATTAGAGCATTTCTGGGTTCATTCTGATGAGTGGTCTAACTATCAGACATGCTGAAGTGCAACCTAGAACGAAGAGAGTAAGAGGATTACTTCTCTTACATGTGCAGGATGTGTTGGAGTTCAACAGGAAGTCAGTGGAAAGTCATTTTGAGAAAGAGCAAATTGCCGTATCTTGTAGCATGACCTTTATGACACTTTGGTTCTGGACTCTCTACTTTTTTTACAATATGGCAGCATCACTGATTTCAGTAAGATTCAGGATTTAAATGGGATCAAAACCAATACCAAGCCAAATTATAACAAGCTCAATCTTTCTACAGACTGGCC